>JAUCMT010000134.1:5677669-5709190 GCA_032357475.1 Enteromius thamalakanensis
ATAGATAGATAGATAGATAGATAGATAGATAGATAGATAGATAGATAGATAGATAGATAGATAGATAGATAGATCTTCACTAGTTAACTTTGAGTGTGATATGTTAATTTAGTCTCTAAATAGATTTGCTTAATTAATGACATATGCATAATGATTCTAGAAGAGTGAGCAAAATGCTGCATATATCAGTATTTTAATTAGTATGTAACATGACATATTTAGTTTAAAATAAAGCACTGATGAATGAGTTCTAGTTTTTCATGTTTTATGTGTTATTTTAGGCGGGAATGATCCTCGATCATGGAGTAAAGACGACGGAGGCTAATGCAAAGGACAAGAGACCCTACCTCTCCCTCATAGGAGCGAGGTTAGCATTTGCTGTATCTGATCCTGCTCTGAAACGACGAAACTCAAAAAATGTTGCAGAAGTAGTGGATATGATGTGTGCTATGTACAGTACGATAGTCAACATTTGAAGTGAATCAAAACCTTTCATCAAAGTTGTCCTAACACCAGAACAATACCTGTTGTTGTCTTGATGAACTTTTTGATCCTCTTCAAAAAGGGATATACTACTGCATTTCAAGTCTTCTGAAGACAGTCTACTACATCTTTGGCAACCACAAAGATCATGCTGTTGGTTAACCAGCAGAACAGCTTAATTAATAACATCACTGCGCTGATCCTCTAAACCAACCTGAACCACTCTTTTCAGCAGGGATAATAAACTACACAGTTTATCTAATTAATTTGCATTCATTCTGATCTTTCTTATGGTAGGTACAGCCCACACCAGGATGCAGACCCCTTCAAACCACGAGTTCCTGCTCTGGTTCACCATTTTGTGGCCTACAAGAACCAGGACCATGGTGCATGGCTGAGAGGAGGAGATGTTTGGCTGGACGATTGCCAGTAGGCTTTTTTTTTTGTTTTGTTTTTAAATCATATCCTGATGATATCACACTGCTAATTATGTGATTGTGGACATTTTTAAATAGTTTGTTTTCATTAGACTTTTTTGTTTTTGTTTTGTTTTATATTGTTACATTTTATTTCAGTCCTAGCCAGATGGGATGATTATTTTTAGATTTCTATTATTTATACACTTTTAAGCCTTCCTCTTAGCAGCCTTTATATTATTTTATTTTATTTTATGTGTTTTACTTATTTTATTTTTAAAGTCATTTCACTCCTAGATAGATGAAACATTCATTCCTAAATTTGTCACTGATATTCATGTCATTATATGACATTTATCTCATTTATGCCGTCTTCTTAGCAGCCTTTTAATTTATTTATTTTTTAATCATATAAAAAAACATATCGTGTTTAACACAAGCATTTGTTTTTGTATGATGAATCTGAATTATCACTGTGGCTCAGCATGTATGAAATAACACTTACAAAATGCAACGTCAACTGAAGGGGTTCATTAAAAATCGCTGTTTCAAATGCACTACGTACTTAAAATAAAAAATAATATACTTATGTGGGTTATAACAGAGCTTCAATAAAATAGGCAAACATATTCTCATTCTGTTGAGTGTCTCTGTCACAGATTTATGACTTCAATCATGCATGTGAGTCTGTTTTGGTTGTCTGCGTTGTCTCTCAGTTATAGCTGTGTGCATGGCATGCGGTCAGCACTGACATGTTTCTTTGTCTTAATTGCACGCAGGTTCGCTGATAATGGAATCGGCCTGACTCTCGCCAGGTAAACCCTGCTAATCACCATTTTCTCTTTATTCTATTATTTTCTTTGCACACATTTCAGCAGTCTAAAAATGAAATGTGTTCATATTTGCTGAATTCATTATAGCACAGGGCGTAGTGCCTGTAATTGGAAAATGCCTTATATGGGCGGCTTCTTAAGATGCAGGGAAGGAGTCAGGGCTTTTGTGGGAATGTGAAAGTAATTTATTGGTGAGAACGCAGCGGAGATGTGGTGTATATTCTCAAAAGGTGTGGATTCGCACGCCATTTTTTCTCACTTTGTGCTTCTGTGTTCGTGCGTAGCGGAGGAACCTTCCCGGATGACGATGGCTCCCGTCAGGAGGTGAAGAACTCTTTGTTTGTTGGAGAGAGCGGGAACAGAGGAATGCCCGACTTGAGTGATCAGTCCTGGGGTCCGGGCGGCCCTGATCATCTCGGCAGGTCTCTGCCACGAGGAGTGTGAGTGTCATGAACATCAGTTTACCATTTACCTTGTTTTTGCACTTAAAAAAAAAAAATTTAAAAAAGGTTTGTGAATGGTGTGGAAGTGTGCACCAAGGTTTCCAGGGAGACATTTGTTTAATTCTATGGCCTTGCAAAGAGAAAAATCACATTCGACCTTGGTTTTGACTTTGAACTGTTAATGCCTGCATTTTTCCAAGAGCCATGGTGCTGTAAGCTATTTTTTTTGGTACTCAGAAAATATGCCCATTATCTTACAGATATCACTGAATTAGCTCTCTTGAAATATCACAGCTGTCCTAGAGCTAGTGACCATGAATATCTATTAAAGGAATAGTTCACCTAAAATTGTAATTGAAATGCTGACATTTTTTCACTGTCAATCCATCCGAGATGTAGATGAGTTTTTTCTTCTTCAGAACAGATTGTTAGATATTTAGTGTTACATCACTTGCTCCTAAATGGATGCTCTGCAGTGAATGGGTGCCGTCAGAGTGAGAGTTCAAACAACTGATGAAAATAACAATAATAACACAATAATAAACTAGTAATCCACACCACCCCAGTCTATGAAAAAGTAATCTCTTCTGAATAAGAAGAACAAATCAAGCACTGTTTACAAGCCAAAACAGTTTAAATCAGTTCATTAACAAATATGTCATTGGGTTGAGATTTGAGAGGACAACAGGAGATGGACTTGGAGGAAGGAGAAAACATTATTATGGGCTCCTTTTTTAGATGGAAGCAGTAATTTAAAGTTGAAATGCGTGGATTTGTTTCTTACAAACATGGCTCCCTTTTAGTCAGTCACTTGTTCTGCGGCAAACCCAGCGTCTCGTTTAGTGCTCCGAAGGAGGATGAGATGTCTCTCTCTGCATTAGAGGAGGGGCTTTTGTCTGTCTCCGCTGAGGGGAAAGCTGAGTAGTCCCCCACTGCGTTGGCTGGCTAGAAAGAATCTGAAACAGAGCTGGTGTCCATGCTCCTCAGGGCCACCAAGATTATTGGGCTGGAGGTGACTCACTCACCGCCCTCCGAGCACTTGAGGCTGGATGATTGGTATCTGGGCTCCAAGCGTAACTCCCAGCCACGCTCGGCCCCAGTGCCTTTCTTTCCGGAGGTTTGGCCATACTGCAGGTCCACCAGGCCAAGGCGCTAAAAGAACTGCACAGTGACCGACTTCGCCCTCCTGGCAATGAAGGCCCTCGGTCAGGTGATGTCCACCATGGTGATCCATGAGCACCATCTCTGACTGAAAATGAAATGGAACTGAAATGGAAAGTCTTGGTTATGTATGTTACTCTTGTTTCCTGAACGAGTGAACAGAGACATTACATTCCTTCTGCCACAGGCTAGACTGTGCTGGGGAGTCGGTTGCGATCGGCTCCTCAGCAGGAAGCTAATGGTGGTTTGCGTACCGCTATCTTATATATCGTATGTCCAGGGGAGTGGCTTCTCATGCAAAATCCACTGGCCAATTCCTATTGCCGTTTTCTCCAAAAGTCTCCCAGGTGGAACCCCATGAGGTCAGTCAATGACTTAACATCTACGTTCCCTCCTTCAGGGACCGAGGGTTACATACGTAACCTAGATGTTTTTCACTTCACACAATGTTAACTGAAGGACTGAAGTGGTGTGGATTACTTGTGGATTGTGAGGTTTTATTGTCTGTTTGAACTCTCATTCCGACGGCACCCATTCACTGCAGAGCATCTATTGGTAAGCAAGTAATACTTACTTTCTCCAAATCCAATGAAAAACAAAAGAGAGAAAAACTCATCTACATTTTGGATGGCCTGAGGGGGAGTAAATGTTCATTTTTGGACTATCCCACTGAGAAAGGCAGTTTTGACTTCATGCTGACTGAAGGTGAAGTGTGTAGTTTCAGTAACACCTGCAGTAAACTAAATAGCAAAAATAAATATAGCTGCAAGCCACAATTAGTAGAATCCAGCCAGTGGAGAAAATGGCTATAAAGATGGAATATGCTTAGTGAGTTTTGTGTTTACAATTGGGAAGAAATCAATCCAAAGTTTCAGCTTTTACTTTGTTTTCTCTGACGTCTCAGAGCAATTTATCTCTAGACTCCTTTATACCTGACAGGGCTTGAGGATTTTATGTGGTTGACTTTCATCTGTAATATTGCAGCTCAGCACCTGTCACTTTATATTCTCTGTCTTCTGCTCCTATAGAAATTGCTGCATTTCATGGATGTGTACCAAAATTGAATGATAAAACACTTTTACCACCATCTTTATTGCACCCATGAGAGTTAAACCATTAGAGTCTCTCTTACTCTCTTAAAAGTGTCAAGTGCCTTTTTTAAACTTCAAGCATTATTCTTTTAGATTGTGGAAAAGAGCTTTAATTTGACATTTCAACTGTCACTTGTCATTTGAATTGTTTTGTTATAAGAACAGTTGTTCGTAAAAAGAATAAGCCACGTCAGCAAACAGATTAGCAAAAACTATTGGTTTAAAGTTGTGCTAGTTGTAACTAATGAATTCACAAAACTTCACCTTTAACGTTTTTTACAGATGCATTGACAATCATGCACTGTATTGTCTACACTTGAAAAAAAAAAAAAACTATTATGCAAAGCTGTCATTTAAAAATCTCCATCTGATAAGCAGATGATAAATAATGATAATGCAATTTACAAGGCAAAAACTTTGGGTCCTTTGGGAAAATGTATCGCTCGTTAGAAGGACTGTGAAATTTTAAGCTCTGACATGGCAGTGGGGGTTTAAAATATTTAAATTTTACTGCTTGTTGCTAGGCTACCATACATCCCAAAATGAAAGAAAATGCAATTAACCCCAGACCCTTCATGCATGCCAAGTTGGGCACGTTTCTACAATTGGGACAGAAAGTTATAGCTGTTCAAAATGAGGAGGAAAATAGTAAGAAGAGCAGTACACTTGCATTCCTTATTTTCAAACCCACAGAGATCAGTCTTTTTAAAATAATAATATAATAATAAATGTAAAAATCTTTATATACAAAATAACTATATAACTAAAGCTATTAAAACATTTTGTTAATTAAAATAAAGCTTAAATATAAATATTGCAAAATATAAAAAAATTAAAAATGAAAAACTAAAATAAATTAAACCTAAAAAGTAATGTTTAAAAAATGTAAAATTACATAAACTATAATTACAACTGATAATTACAAAAATAAATAAATCTCAAGGAAAGGCAAAAAAAAAATATTTTTGAACACTTAAGTTAAAGGTCGATATTTTTTATATTATCATTAAAGCAAAACTATATATATATATATATTTTTTTTTTAAATGCTAAAGCTGAAAAAATGTTTTTAAATATTAGATGAAAAAAAAAACTTTTGCATTAGAAACTCAAATAAGTTTAGGTTGAATCACTTAAATTACTACAAATTAGCTAAAAAATAGACTACAACTTAAATACAACAAAAACTAAAATAAAAATAGAATAAATATTTTATTTAAAATAAATAAAAGAAAATAAACTTCAGTTAGAGGGGCTAAGTCAAACATTCATTCAATTTAATTTCTCTTTTGACTTCGTAATTGTTATGTTGAAACTTTCCACTGTTTTGTTAAAACTCTTGTCTTTCCGTTGCATTAAATAGAAAAAATGTCCCGTCATTATTTGATGAGTTTAAACCAGTTCACGAATGTCATTGCTGTCTGCCCTGCAGGGACTTCCCCATACGTGGAATGCAAATCTACGATGGACCAATCAACATCCAGAACTGCACTTTCCGCAAATTCATCGCTCTTGACGGGCGACACACCAGCGCTTTTGGCTTCCGCCTAAACAACTCATGGCAGAGCTGCCCAAACAACAACGTCACCGACATCACCTTCGATGACGTGCCGGTAAGCGAGTGATGTCCGCTAACATCCAGACCTCTGTGCTCTCTGTGACCCTGTGACAAAATGTATGTCAGCGCTCTTTGTGCTGCTTAATAACAATGGATGGGGTCACTGTCTCTCAGCTATTCCAGGAACTCAGGATTGATTTTGTGCAGGATGTCAAAGAGGATTATAACATTTTAGAGTGTCTTCTCACTGACAGAGGTTGTCCTTCCTCTGGTTATAATCATCTCCCTCCCACCCTCCCTGTCGCTTCCAATAATCAGATACAAGGCTTCATTGGCTGCAAAGTCTAGAGCAGAAATCTGATTAGGATTGTGTGGCAGTGTATAATGTGCGACAGTAGAGATATTGTGAGCATCGTTTATGAGGATAAAGTAGACAGCAATGCTTTTGATATGTCCATGTGAAAACAACAAAGAAACATGAATAC
This sequence comes from Enteromius thamalakanensis, assembly GCA_032357475.1. NCBI lineage: Eukaryota > Metazoa > Chordata > Actinopteri > Cypriniformes > Cyprinidae > Enteromius > Enteromius thamalakanensis. Next base: position 5,684,140 of record JAUCMT010000134.1, read on the forward strand.
ATGCATCCCAAACAGGTCAAGGCATAAAAGAACAAATAGAATTGGATTTTTTTGGGGTGGTTTATGGTTGCTGAGCAACACTCTTGCCACAGTAATATGGAATTTAATAAACGTGAAAACATAGGGGAATTAGTTAAAGTTTAAACATTGCTCATACAATTTAAAGTCAGAAATATTAACAGAAATATTAATTAAATATATATATATATATATATATATTTTTTTTTTTTGCATTTAGTTAACCACAGTATCCATATATGCAAAAGGCTATTTCAGCATTTGTTTTAAAAAATTTCTGTTAAATAAATACTGAAAAATATTTAGGTTCATCAAATATTATAATAATTATAATATTTCCCATTTTTTCGGTTCCCTCGTCTGTAATCCTGGCTCTAGATCACCTCACGCGTGTTCTTTGGTGAACCGGGCCCCTGGTTCAGCAGGATGGAGATGGACGGTGACAAGACAACCATTTTCCATGACATCGATGGCTCAGTGAGCGAATACCCGGGTGCTTTCCTAGTTAAAGAGGACAACTGGCTCCTGAGACACCCCGACTGCATTGACATCCCTGACTGGAGAGCTGCCATCTGCAGCGGGCATTACGCCCAGGTGAGTCCGACCCACACCCTCCTGTTGCTCCCAAAGCATTCCCATGTTTGGTGTCAGCAGCCTTCATTCAGCCAGTCGGCACACAACCATCTACACGCAAACAGCAGCACCTTGTTCAGTACATTCCAAGAACTTATGTTTACAAAGCCAGACACCTTGTTAAAATCAGTGCAAGTGATTTCTGGAAGGCAGTGTTTATATTTGAAATCACCAAAATGAACACGCCCCAACCCCGCCCCACACATGCACAGCCTACGTAACCCAATCAAGTTCTGTAAAACAAAGCAGCACAGTGTCGCACCGTGTCTACATGCGACACGAGTGGCGCAACAAAATACTAAAGTATAGAAGTCATTATAATCAGTAATGCTGTCTACACTGGAGACGAGCAGCGCGTCAAATCTCTGACAGAAAACTTCTGGCACGTTCTATTTATGACTTCCTGACACAAATTTCAAATAATTTTCAATGGTTGCTTTATCTCGTCCAGTGTAGGCAGACTTTAGTCACAGCCCGGCGTCTGCTGTAGACACGGTGTTATTTATCTACAATCAAAGCAACCTCAGCGTCCAATCGCAGCCCTTCCTCTCCTTGAGTTCTCTCCAGGGCTGGAAAGCTGATCCGATATTTACACGGGTCATGCTTCTTGCCTTATTGTTCTAGAGACATTTTCCTTTTTTAAATTTTTATCTTTCTGTCGCTCGGCTGTTCACTGAGCTCACCCTCACTGCTGATTAGCTACAAGTTTATTTTGTTACTCTGCCCCAACTCTGCTTTCTGAACCATTTTTGAAAAATCGCTTACCCCGTTTACAACAATACCAATAACTATAATGATAATTATGAAGATACAGATATTAGCATCCACACCAGTGGACGATTTAGTCTACTTATTCTCAATGCATACACATCTATCGCTTTAAAGTGCCCTTATTATGGGTAATGAAAGTTCATATTTTGGTTTGTGGAAACCGTGGAAACAGCTATTTTAAAGCTCCAAAAGCATGCAGCTAGTGGTAAAGAATAATTCTCTAAATAAATAACTCTTTCTTTTTAAAAGACAAAAACTAACACAGAGCACTTTCAGATTTAAAACGTCGCAGAGCTAGGTTACGCACTGCATTTAAAAATCCATAATAGGGCCACTTTAATATTGAGAATATTATATTTATAGTTATTGTCCTTGGTGTGAATGGGCGTTTGGTCTTCTTTGAAATTAGTTTTCAGAAAAAAAGGCAAGCAATCAGTCAAACATTCAAAATATCCCACCCCCCTCCAGATTTATGTCCAGACCCGAAACCCAGCCAACCTGAACATGAAGATGGTGAAGGATGAGTATCCAGACAATCCTCTGGAGATGGTTGGTGCTCTGGGAAAGAGAAACCACTACCAGCAGTTCCAGCCTGTGATCATGCTGGGTAAAGGATACACCATGCACTGGGACCAAGCGGCTCCTGCCGAGGTCACCATCTGGCTCATCAACTTCAACAGGTCAGCAAAAGATTGACTGCTCTGACTGTGTGCTGCAGCAGGCACTTGTTTTAGTAGGCCAGTCCAGAAGTTCACAATAACCTGGTTCACTCGACGAAAACCCAATAGGATTTTTTTCATTGGCTTTTTGATCTCTGCTAAAAATAAGGCCTGTGACTGACAAAAGTTTACGGTTCTTACAGGTTTTGATTCATTGTGATAGTCTTTACAAATTGAAGCCTAAATACAATATCTTTCTTGTCAAAATTCAAAGTGTTTAATGATTTGATAATTGTTATCTGTTGTCAACAAGATTTGTTGCTTTTGCGTCTCTCAGCAATTTTCCAGGAAAATTACAAAACTCTTTAGTTTTCTGTTAGAGCTAGCCTTAATGATTACTATTATTAATAATACTAATTATTAAGTTCTAGTACCTTTTTATACTATTGCAATAGCTGTATTTTTCTTGATTCATTCATATAACTTATTACATTTTAATAATAAAATAAACATATTATTATAATATATAGTATTATAATATAGTATATAGTATAATATATAGTATTATTACAATAGTAATACATTTCTTGGTCTTTTTTTCTAAAATGTATAATGTAAATAATAAAATACAAATAATATAGCTAATATTATAGTAGATGATAAATTATTATAGTTTTATTGCACTAGTGTTATATTTATATATTGCTTTTTTTCAAAATGTATACTTTCAATTATCAAATTTAATTATTATTTTTTATCTCATGTCCAGTTCTTCTATAACAACCCTCTACGGATAGACATCTGTAAGGAATTTGGGGGCAGGGCTTTCTGTTTATCCAACCAATGGCAGATTAGATGATGGTTTACAACACCAGCCAATATTGTTGTGTCTTCTGAATATGTATATGAAGCCTTGGGGTGTAAATGCAGCCTAATAGACCTGTCGCTGTGTCATTAATTATAATCAAACCACAATATTAACAGCAAATCATGGAAAGTACTCACTGCTCTTGGCTGGATAACTTAAGTAGCTGTAATGAGCTCACAAGGATCACATTTGAACATTAATTTAGGCCACACAAAAAAAAAACTGCTACAGCTGTATTTAATTAAAAACCTGCTTGTCATTAAAACTCCAGCATAACCACTATTAATATATCATATTTCGACAGCAATTAATGTATATAATTCTGAATGCAATTGCTTCATTGTTAGTTTTGTTTCTGAAATGTTTACTTGAATACTTTAAGCCCTGTTTACTTCATTTGTCTCTTAGTTTGTTTATTTGTATCCCACTTGCGTGTAATTAGTTTCTTTGTACTTGGTTTAATCACTGACTGTTTATTTGTCTTGAATGACTACGTGTAGAAACATAAAGCATAATTAAGAAACAGTTAAGAACGGCATGCTGTTGTTTCATTAATTTTCTTGGATGATATTTATATTAATACTTTACTTTTTAAACAAAGGATAATCCAGGTGTTTCAAAAACGGCACCCAGAATAAAGCATTGCACATTGACAAAAAGGCATGCATTAATTTTTCAAATTAAAATAGCAACTTTAACCACAAATATTATAAATTATATTTAATAGAACACACAGGAACTTGCTTTCCAACTTATCCAGATGCCCTGAACCAGGACTATTGCGCCCCCTAGTGATTGATGCTAATAATAATACGAACGTCTGTCAGTCTCCAGTTAGCGTGCTTTACTCATACATCAGTGTTGTTGCTTCTTTGACAGACATGCCTGGATAAACATGGGCATCTGCTATCCTAAAGGCACAGAGTTCACCATAATCTCCGACATCCACAACCGCCTCACCAAAGTGACGAGGAAGACTGGGGTGTTCATGAGGACCACTCAGAGGGAAAAAATGGGCCACTCTCACCAGACGAGAGGATATTACTACTGGGAGGAGGACACTGGGTAAGAGATGGCTCTACACATGGACAGATAACAGCTGGATTCATATAGTCCCTGTGTGACACTATCTGTCTGCAGCTGCTGGTGTGGTGCTAATGCATGTAAATGTCGTACCAAATAGAAATGGCCTGCTTTATTGATAAGAATAGTTGAGAGGAGAGAGGAACTGGTGCAGAGAAGTGTGTGAAGAACAGGATCAGGCAAAAGATGACCCCGACTTGAAATGCGATAATAAATACAGTATACAACGCAGCGTTATGACTTGTCCACACCCCCTTAAAATTGGATTTTCAAACAACACCCACATGTTTATGCAAAGAAGTCCACTTTATGGACATAATATTGCATTTACGTGTTTTGATAGATGCTTTTATTGGTTTGAATGTTTTGCTCGTGGGTGATATTTTGCTTGTTGAACTTGGTGATAATTTTATTTGACCATAAAAAGAGAGTGAATAATTTTACTGTTGCCAAATGTCCCATCTGGCGTTATTTTTTAAATTAATGATCCATAAAAAAAGGTATTTCTTTTACTGATAAGCGGGCGTATGTGTAAAAAACTAGTTTCAAAGGAAAACAATCCACTATGATGTTGAATTAAATAAGAGCCCTAAAGGAAATAGACATTAAATATGTTCAATTACACACGTTTTTATTTTACTGCCTGGCCTACTGGAAAGTCATACTGAGCAAAGAACCAGTTATTATAAGACATCTGTGTTTTGACAGAGGATGAAAAAATAGCTGTACTTAATTTAGCTACGTCAGTCTTCCTTTGCTAATGAAACATAATTAAATTGTAAGAACGAGGACTATCACTCGATTGGAACTGCTGTGAAATTACCCTGGAGGCTGGATGCTAAACGCTGCAGTTTTGTCAATTATAAGTTTTGATGTGGTTTTAAAAGTGTCACAGCTTCCAAACTCTGCCGTCCGTGTGCTGATCTTTGTGTTTCTCTTTCTCTCTGATGTCTGTCTGCCGTCTTCCCCGCAGGCTGCTCTTCCTTAAAATCAAAGCGCACAATGAGAAGGAAGACTTGGCGTTCTGCTCGGTGAAGGGTTGTGAAAGAGTGAAGATCAAAGCTCTGATTCCTCCCGGCAGAGGCCCCAGTGACTGCATGGCTGAAGCCTACCCCAGATACTCCGAGATGCCCGTCGTAGATGTGCCTATGCCCAAAAAACTGCCCCGCTCCAAACTGGTGAGGAGACACTTTTGACTTTACAAAGCGCCTGTGTTTGAAGTCTAGAGGATGTGGGACGTTCCTGCTGGATTACTGCAACTAGCCCGATGCTCTGAAGATGATGTATAAAGAAACATACCAGCAGTGCTTTTGTTAGTCTCACAGGTGTTTGATTGTCTCCTGGCAATTCAAATGTGCAGGATAAATGATAATATACAGCGTTAGCATTTGTTTAACAGGATAGCTGTTGTATTTTGTTGGAAAAGGTCCTTTATCGTGATGGAGGAAACTGTTTTTTAAAGTCTATACCCACCTATTTATGAATTATACGAATATTATTCACAGCATTTCTAATGTATTATATAATGATTCATATTTGTATTATTGCATGTTCTTCTATATTCATATTTATATATGTTTTTACATTTTATGTAGTCGTATTCTTATTCTATAAGAAATACATACAGTACAATTGATATATTATACATTTACAATTTCCATTGAATTTACATTAAAAAATGTATATTTTTTTGAAGTTATATATAAACTATGTGTGACCCTTGAAAACCAGTCATAAGGTAAAACTTTACAAAACTGAGATGTATACATCATATTAAAGCTCAATAAATAAGCTTTCTATTGATAGATGGTTTGTTAGGATAGGACAATATTTGGCCGAGATACATCTATTTGAAAATATCTATCACCTTCAAAGTTGTCCAAATAAATATCTTATCAATGCATTTTACTAATCAAAAATGACATTTTGATATGTTTACAGTATGAATTTTACAAAAAATAATTTCCTAATGATTTTTAGCATAAAAGAAAAATCTATAATTTTGACCCATGCAATGTATTTTTGGATATTGCTACAAATATACCCCAGCGACTTAAGACTGGTTTTGTGGCCCAGGGTCACATAGTCAGTGTTACTTTATATATTGCCACAATGCTAGCCATTTTAAATAAAAGAAATAAATTAAACATTTATTTGATGTAGCAAATAACAGACAAAAAAAAAACACAATAAATGATAATGATATTATATTATATAAAAAAATTCAAAAGAAATTGTGTGTTGTCAATTGTTGAATGTAAAGTTTAACCACAGTGACAGTTTATTGTATATAAGACAGGTTTATTGAACAGGTATTGCAGTGTATGCAAGTTGTAAGTGAAACAATTAGTAAGAGGATATTATTAAATGTTATATTCTTGTAATTTCAAATTTCTCTGTCTCCTTTACAGCCTCACACATCAGAGCACTTCCTTGAAGTCAAACTGGAGTCATATAACACACGCTTCTTCCACATCAAAGAGGACTTTGCCTATACTGAGGTACAAACTCTTAGTAATGTGCCATAAATAATTACATATATATACGTTTTACAAAGGACAGAAGAAAACCTATAACATCTCCCACTCTAGCCTTTAAATCATATTACGTTTAGTGCTGTAAAACCAAAATAAATCCAAAGTAATCCAAAATAAAAGTTTTATTTACATAATATGCCTGTGCACTGTGTATATTTATTATGTTAAATAAAATTGTTAAAAATATATTATATTAAAATATTTTTTTAACAGCGTATTTACGTGTATATATTTAAATTCATATCAATTATATTATAATAAATCTATTTAATATATTTTTCCTTAATATATACATGCATGTCTATTTATGTAGTACTGTGTACATAATCAATACACACACATGTATATATTATGTAAACAAAAACAATTGTTTTCATCACAATTAATCATTTGACAGCACTAATTATTATATTATACATATTATATTATTATATTATATTTTTATACTTGTAAAATGAGTTTTTTTTTATTATTTATTATGTAAAGAGGGATGGAGACAGACCAAGTAAGATATTGCAAGAAAAAAACAAAACAAATGAAAACTATGTTATTGTTCCCGTAGGTGAATGGAAAGAAGATCTACCAATCAGAGGACGGCATTCATGTGACTGTAATCGATGGGCACAGTGGTAAAATCCTAGAGACTAAAGGCTTCAGGAACTCAATCCTGATGGGAATTCCTGCTCAGCTGGAGAACTATATCACAAACCTCAAAGACGAGTAAGACTATATTCATCAATACTTTACTACTTTTTGAAACTTCTATTCTAATTGGTGTTTTTATGCAGCAGGGATGCGTTCAGTTCATCAAAAGCAAGCAGCAAACTAGCATATTAGCATGATTTCTGAATGATTATACTGATAATTAATCTTTGCATCAGTTATTTTAAATTTTAACATTTCACAATATTGGTGGTTTTTTTCAGTCATTTTTTTGCCTTAGTGAACACCCCAAATGTTTGAGCTGTAAGAATAATAGAAAAATATACACATCTTCAGTTTACATGCATACAGGAAGAAATGAAATGTTAAGGGTGGAATGACTATTCTGTGGCATTGCAATCATTGTTTCTTTTGTAGATTAAACCAAACATAGTTTTTAACAGGTCAAAAATGATCCTTTTAAAGAAGCATGTTTTTTTTTAGATTTGCAGCATCTCATTATCAGCTAAGCGTGAAGCCATCTGAGATGTTTCACTTCCTGTAGCGCTTCGAATTGTGTGTTGAATTCGAGTGGATCACACAGGCTTTGTGCGACACGCGGCGCTTTCCAAATTGGTCTGTGCTGTGAAGTGGGCCGTGCAGATATTTGATCCGTTCTGCACGGTTAAGTTGGGTAGAACCGTTCTGACACTGCTGGAGTGTTTGGAATCTCACATAAAAGCAGCGAACGGGAGATAATCACACCGTTATATAGGGAGAAACAAATTGCATGTTAACATATGCATCAGTTGCCTTGAAATTTAGCTTGAGCTGCCACTGAAAAATGCTCAATTACAGTTTCACAAGTTTTTTTTGGTAAAGTAAAACATACAGTAGGGAAGCTTGATTTCTGGGGCATGGAAACCACGTACCCCAACTTTTCGTACTGTTTCTCTGTTTTTCACTGCTGTGACTGATAGAAACTGATTTTCTGCACTTGCAGGTCAGTGGTTTTGATCACCTCTAAAGGGAAACTGGTCACCAGAGGGCCATGGGCCAAAATTCTTGATACTCTCGGAGCAGATCATACAGTGAAGTTGAAAGGTAACAAGTCATTGTAATTCAGGATTGTGTTAATGTCTTACATTATCAGTACCTAATAGAATTTACATTATTTCTATAGCTTTGTGCATACTAGAAAAGCAAAATAGATTTTAAAGGCAAGTATGTAATGTATTTTGGTCTACCATACTAAAGTTTAGGTTCAGAAAGAACTGTTTTTATTTCAGATGTAAAATGACTAAACCCAAACTTTTGAAGTGTATCTGTACGTGCCTCAGATACTGATTCACACTTATTTTTAGCTATAGAGTTTCATCCCAATGGTATTTGAGATGCTTTATGATAAATTACCACAAAAAAAGACAGTGAAGCCTCAAGACAATGAAAGAAAAAGAGTCGAGTTGTGTGAAGAATAGCTTTTTTCTGGGCTGGACAAACACACACATACAAACACACACATACCAGAGCAGCAGGGTCCTTCCTCTCGACCCTCCCTTCACATATTATATTTATCATGTTGAATTGTCATTCCAGCAGGCAAAGCCCCTTAAGTTTACATTCCAAGTGCTTCCCACTGGCTCATTTTGTGAACAACACCAAATGTTTCACAGACCACCAATTCATGATGAGTCTGTACCGAAGCCTAAAGGAATAAAAATTAAGAGTCCAGTGAAAGATTTTATGATACTGATCAACTTTATATTTTCTGGTATTTCATGGCATAAATAAATATTTATTTGAGATTATAATATAAATAAAGTGTTATTTTATTAGTTGGTGTTAGTTTAACAGCTAGACTGCTGTTTCATGCATTTTTTATAAAGAACAAATTGCAGTATTGCAGTAAAATTGCAGAATTGCAAAATATAAACACTATCTGTTATTCAGAGTTCTGCTTTTACTGTACATCTCCAAATTTTGAGTTTACATCAGTTTATGTATTACAATTTTGAGGGGAAATTAAAATGAACTGTGACATTTATACTGAGAATTGCAAGAGAAAAATCTAAAGTCTAAATTGCGAGATAAAAATTTGCAACTACTTTTACTTTTTTATTCTTTGGCAGAAACAAGCATCCATAGACACTGAAGAGTAATGATGCTAAAAAAATTCTGCGTTGATCACAAAAATAAATTCGATTTTAAAATCTATTCAAATAGAAAATTTTTTTTTAGTTGTAATAGTATTTCAAAGTATTACTGTATTTTTACTGTTTTTTTTATCAAATAAATGCAGCCTTGGTGAGCAGAAGAGACGTGTCTTACTGACCTCACCCTTTTTTGTAGCGTATGTAAGAATTCTGTTGCCAGGGATGATGACGGCCGTATTATACAAACATTTTTATCCAAAGAATGCCATGATTTGACCAATCAGGGTCAAGTATTCCAGAACGCTGTTAAATAAGCACCACAACATCAAAGCCTGTATAATTTACAGTTTGCAGTTTGGCAAAGGTTGACGCACATAAAAATGCCTTAACCCAAATTTTTGTCAATAACGAGGACATTAAAACCATTTTGTGGTGTTTTTGTTTCCAGACAAACTCGCCTTTGTGGGCCTCAAAGGCTCCTTCCGGCCAAACTGGGTGAAGATGAGTGTTGATGAAGAGCGGGCCAAGCTCCACCAAGTGCTGCCCATCCCTGTGGTTAAAATGATGAAGCTATGAAGACGAGTGAAACACACCACAGGACATCTCAGACTCGCAGTAGCAGCACTGCCGGACGAACCCAGCTACAGGACTACTGACCCTACAGAACCAATCACAGCCCAGCATGTGTTTATGTGACCTAGAAACCCCTCCCAGCGGATTCCATTGTATGTGACAACGTGGACGTTGTGATTTTTTTGGATCGTGTCGTCAGTTAAATATTCGACGGGAGAAAAACAATACAAAAAAAACTACTAAAAACGATCGCAACATTCCTTGTTTTCGTCCCTCTCGGTGATGTTTGCCTTCATGTTTCAACATGTTTTTTTCTGAATATGTAGAAAAAGAGGTTTCAGATTGTTATTGTCTTGAGGTTTCCTCATTTTAATTGTCACGCACAAGAGTTGGTTTCGTTTGTGTTGAACGAGAGAGCCAGCAAAAAAAAAACAAAATAAACAATCCGGCCTTAAAGGAACCAGTCACCAAAAAATGAAAATGTCACTTTTATTTACACCCATTATTCGATGTGAAAACAAACTAGACTTGCTAAGCATAACTTCTGAAAGCACCATACAGGTTCAAGACACGTTAAAAAATAAAGACACAATTCTTATTTTCTGGTGAACCGTTCCTTTAAAACGAATAGTCAAGAATGGATTTGACTCTGAGCGTTAGTAGATGTCAGTCTCTCATAAAACAATCAAATCTGTGATGAATTGGCTTTTCTTTCCATTTGGCAAGAAGTACGACATTGTCCCTTTGCCGAAATAGCTGGTCTTTTTTCGGAGATTGTAATTTGTTAGTGTTTTTGTATGTTTTGTGTGTTTCTAAAAAAAATACAAAAAATCCTGATTGATAACAGAGATATATTTTATACTTATTTATTGTACAGGCACTATTACACAAATCCAGAAGGGACGTCTTTTAAGGGACTTTTAAGTTGTAATGTAATTCTGTCCTATCTGTAAAAACTAAAACTTTAAGTACAATTTTCACTTTAGTGTATAATTCAAATATACATGACATTAACTTTAAGTTGTATATGGATGTAATGTAAATGTGAATGATTTCCAAGTAATAAAAATGTATTACTTTAGATAAGAAAAAAATATAAAGACTTTTGTACAGAAATAAATCCTTTTTCCTCATATTGTTGGAGTGATGCTATGTTTCTCTGTGTGTGTGTGTGTATATATACTGTTTAACGTTTTTGGTGAACTTTCCTTGTCTACAGTTGGGTTCAAGTACAAATTCCTATGGAAATTTGTTTCCACCACTAAATAAAAATAAGGAAATTGCAACTTTTTGTCTCACAGTTCTGACTTATTTTTCAGAAATATGAGATATAAACTCGAAATTCAAAGAAACAGTCACAGTTGTCAGATATAAATTTGCTGTTGTAAGAAAACAACCTCTTTTTCCCCCTCAGAATCTAGCCTTTATAATTAGCAACTGCGTATCTATATCTCACAATTCTGAGAAAAGTCAGAATTATGAGAAATCACCTAAAAGTGCGTATATAAATAATGAATTACGAGACAAACTTGCTATTGCAAGTTTATATGACACAGTTGTGACTGACAATTGCAAATAAAAAATCCAGAATTGTTTAATAAAAAGTAAAAAAAAAATTAAATTGATGAAACAGGTTTCCATAGATTTCTATAAACACAAAGGCATTTGAAACGGCACAACATTGATGCTGGAATGTGTCTTTCCTTTAGCAAACACTTTCAAGTAAGCTGACGTTGATTGATGGTATGTGTCCAGTGTGTGTTGATGTTGGGGTGGAGGACCATGAGCAGTTTCTTCAGCAGATGGTTTGAAAATATGACCATGGAGGCCATACCGGACTAGGGCGGATACTGCATTCTGGACATACGTTCACATACACTAAAGATCTGGACAAGTTTGCACAGTAAAGCCCCCTGAAGTGCTCTACAGGCACTGTGAAAGTGTTACTTCAGACGTGGGAAACTCTGGCATTCCTGCTATGTTATCCAGAGTCTCAAATCTGACTTGACCTAATTTAATCCAGAACATCAGTCGTCCAAAGTGATTACGAATGCGGTCGATGCAGCTGCCTTTCTCACATGACAAATAGATGACACTGTCATGCTCGTCAAATGTTAATGGCAATGTGGTTCTCATTTTTGTAGGTTTTTTTAATTGTTTATTTGTTTTTGCCATTACTTAAGTCATCATCTGAAGTCTCAAACGTTATGTCTACCAAACATACATGCAAAGGTTTAAGAAAAGTACATTATATTTAAACGGTTGTTGGTATCATTAACATTACAGGCTCGTTACAAAAGGTTTGAACTAGTTTAAAAGTTAATTTTATATTTGGTTGGTCGTGATATTTTTTTTTTTTAATTCAGTTACAGAAAAATTTGGATCAGTCTAAGTTGAATCTAAAAAGTAATATTGATTATTCTGTGGTTAACTGCTAGTTAGTCAGACTAGTTAAGATACCATCTTAACACAGAGACCATGCTTATGCTTATTAGTGAAAGAACTGATCTGAGAACTGGATTAATCTGCATTTACCTGGTTCATGGCTTTTGAAAGATAACCGTTTTGAAGCCGTTAGTAGCAAACAAATTCAAACTGCATGAATCAAACCAAACAAACAGAGTTTGATAACTATTATGGTTTCTTCTGAAAGTAGAAGACAGAACAACACTTTATTCATTAAAGTTGTTAATCAGAAAACATGTTTATAAATAAAACTCTGTTTGTTAGTAAAGAAACATTTAGTATGGAAACTACACAATGGATTTTCCATTAGGGATCTCTATTAGTTTGCCATTATCTTCACAGTTCTGGAAGGATCGGACAAATGTGTCGATGATGATGATGAACAACAAACGCCTGCAAGAATGGATGAACATTTAATGGATGACTGCAAACAAAAAATCATTTTTTATTTCAATTAGATCACATTTATCATTCAGTAAAGTGCTGAAAAGCTCCCAGATTTCCGTGAGGTGTACTCACGTTTTCCCTGGTATCGTAGCATATGGGGCTTCAGAAGAGAAAGGATGATTTATTACTCTATTAGCACCTAATGTTGCTCTCTTCAAACTGGGGCAATGACTCTGCCGCAGCTAAACTCATTTTCTTTTGCCAGAAGCTGTTTGACTGATTCCAGATCAGTTCATTTCTGCCACATCATTCAAATACATTCCAGCATCCTTCAACAAGCTGTTATGTAAACCTTCAGATAAATCAGATATTCTCTGCTGCTGTTAAGCCCAGACTGCTTATGTACTAGCTTGCCGAATAAAAAGCTGTCAACAGAAATGATAGAATAAAAGAAAATGCATGCAGCTGGGAAAGAAATGTCTAGACTAAGAGGTGTGGGTAACAAAATAAGTCAAATAACATTATTTAAGGAACTTTAAAAGGAACAGTTCACCAAATGGCCTGAGGGTGAAAAATCTTTCTGCATATTTTCATTTATGATTTTTAAGCTTCATCGTCGGACACTTCATTTCTCGTGATTATCGTCAATTTGATTACAAAGATCCTATTTAAAATGAGCTCATATAGACAATGATGTCTTTACATTCAATAATGAAATGTGTTTAACTGAAAATTAAGTGTTTGATCTTGTCATTATACATTACTGACATACATTAATGACTGTTCAGTGCTTTGATGCAGTCTATATTGTTCAAAAAGCTACATAAATAAAGGTGATTGATTGATTGATTGATTGATTGATTGTTAACACATTTTAACAACAACTGCAAATAATCCATGGCAATGTGATTATAAAAGTGGTTTATTCTTTGATTCAGACTGTGAAAAAATAAGGCGAGTTACAGTAAAACAAATCAAAGAAACTGAAAGATTGCTGATTTGACTCAAAGTACCTAGTAACACCTGTTAGAGAAACGCTCCTTCAGTCCCATTAAGACGCTGTGCTTTTGAGGCTCGTGCATCAAAGCTCCTGCTTGCTTTTATTTGCTCGGTTGGCTGCTTTTTTGTCTCCTTTCTTCTTGGTCTCGTTTTGCTCCTTCCCCTTGGCATCTTTCTTGGCAGCTTTCCCAGGGTACACCTGCCCTTCTACGGTCACATCCTCACAGCGGTCCTGAGCGACCAGGAAGTCTTTAATCTCCCAGGCAAAGCTCCCGTCACGCAGCATGAAGATGACACGGTTGGATCCCACCACAAATCTGATGGGAAAGATACAAACAGTGATTATAGTGACTGGTTACAGAGCGAAAAAGAGCATTTCAAGAGACGGAGAGGGAGAGCTTCAAAATGAAGGGTTGTGACAGACAGAAGCTGATTCAAATTCATTCTTAATGTATTGTTGTTAAATACACCGTTTGTTTCCAACATCAAAACTCTCTATTGGCTCTCCTAAAAAAAAAATGTTCACTTCTCCCCTTGACCCAAAAAGAATGTAATGTTTACCACATCACACAATCTATGTTGGAATTTAAATTCAATCATTCAAAATAAATATATATTTTTTTAATAATTTGACTGATGTGGAGTATAATTTGCCAAGCTTTTTATGTATAAAAAACACACAAATAGTTTCAGACTAAATTACAGCTTGATTGGAAACAACACTTAAAAAGTCTTAATAAAATAATAAAACAATAAAAATATTTAGTTTTCAAATTATATTTACCTTAATTTTTCTTTTTTCACTTCACGTCTAACACTGCATATTACATATGTTCTTCAAAAAAAAAAGGATACTATACATGTTTTTATTAATATTTTGATTCTGTTTTTTATTAGTATATTTTATTTTTTGTCAAATTTTTGTAGATTTTTTTTTTTTTTCATAAATGTGTCTACATGATTTTTATTGAGTACTTCAAATTAAGCTAAAAACACTGCTTTTGCAACTAGCAGAAATAAAGTGTTTAATACTTTATTTCAGTTCATGGTGTTATTTTTTGTATTTAAAAAAATGTAACTAAAAAAAAAAAAATATATATATATATATATATATTAATAGATAGATATAAATATATATATAGATAGATATATAAATAAATTTTCATGTTTATTGCACTTCTCGTTTGGATTATTACAGGTTTCATAATGTAAAAAATCTTTTATGCTGAATTTTAATGCTGAATTAATAAATAAATTCACGGTAAAACAATAAAATCCTATTATTTAAAAGGACTTTATAACATTGCAACAATGATCGAGGCATGATGATATAATCTTTTAGTCCTTGTATATTGAATAAAAGGCAGAGATTTGGCATTTACCTACTCTCACAAAAATATAAATAGCATCGAAACGAACAATGCTAAGTTAACGAAACTCATGCATTATACGGTTGAATAGTTGTGTTAAATGTTGAGATTGTTGTTGTTTGCATAACATTTCTAGAAATTAGTGAACGCTGTGACATGAAAAATGGTGCGATCTTGATCATACGCCCCATTCAGGTAACTGCCTGTATATCTACATTTAGACATATGCCCAGTGCGGGACCTTTTTATGTATATACAAATAATGCATTAAAACAACTTACAATAGTAAGTAATGTTGACACAGGTTTGTATAACATTATGCAGTGATTCAGTGGGGGATTTATTGAAATGATCAAGCCATAAATAGTCAAATATAATGTTTAACTTCATAGATTTTATTAATTTATTACTTTTAAACCAGTTTGTATTATTATGGCATACACTGGTGTTTTTTTTTTTACTGTGAGCCTTATTATATAAGTGGTACCACCTAGACTAGTGTGCTATCTTCACTTGTTATTATATATTTACATATTTGTCAGTGTTCTTCGTTTTCAGTAGATCTAAACTCTACATTTTTGTATATATCCAGCTTTTGGAAAACAAGGGTCTATTGCACATTAAAAAAATTATAAAACAAAGGGAAAAAAATAAATAAATGATAAAAAGTGTATGTATATTTTATGTATTTATTTGTATTTTATGTGTGTTTTTAACATTGAGAAATATATGCCCTTTTTGGGAAAAAAGATGACCATAGACTGGCGAGGAAACCATTTATGGTAATTTCTTTGACCTAGATTTACAACATAAAATTTTAATTATTTTTATAAAGTCACAAAAGCTTAAAAGTCTTGTTATAGCCTCCGACAACATTCCAACTATGAGATTATGAAATTATGAATTAACAATTATTTCAATGAGTGCCCTATAAAGGGTTAAAAAATTACTTTTTACACTGAAATAAAATCACATTCTAATTTTCCATTTTTAAAAATCTAAATATATGTGAAACGAGATACATTTATTACAAAATAAATTTTAAACATTAAGACTCATTTTTTTATTCTAAACAATGTCACTGTATTTTATCATTCCACAACACCAGATGCTGGTTAGTACAGTTTTACTGAACTAAATCAACACTCAACTGACCAGAGCAGAATAATGCCACAATTGTTTTGTTCAGAGCTGATTTTCAGTAGAATTTGAATTTGTCTCATATTTGAGGTTTGATCATTAATTCTATTATTACTCTGTGTATTACACTACTTTGAAACAATATGTTTTGTATACAGCGCTAGATAAGTGAAGGTAACTATCATCCTACTGCTGCAGCCACTTGATGAGAGACAAAACAGATTTAAAAATGTTGTTAAACTTTTTGTCCAGATGGCAATGAATGTGTTCTTCTTGACATTTTGAGATGATCTGGATATACACATCCCACAAAGCTATGAGCCTATAATCTAAACGCTTTGGGTAGTTCGATATCAAACACTGGCTTAGGAATATGGTTGTTACCTCTGAATATCAAAATTGGCATTGAAGAGGCTTCCCTGCCACAGGCTGGTGACCTCCTCCGTCTCCTTCTCTGTGGGGTTTCCTGACACAGTGGCAAAGACCATCAGGGTCCTTCCCTTCTTGGACATCTTCAGGAGATCCTCTGGTCTGGACGCGTCTACTTTTGAGAAGTCGATGGGTGGAGGAGACCGCTTGTGCTCGGGTAAGTCGCCCTCCTCGATGTCATCATCTTTCTGTAATAAAAAAAAGATGTCAATCACTGAAGAAAGAAAATCACTTTTCATTATATAATATAATAAATAAAAAAAGTTAAATTACTGGTAGACAGGACTGGACAATAAAAATTATATATTTTCATCTTAATAACGCACAGCACATCTATTGGATATCACGTAAGAAGGAAAAATGTAAGTAACAATATTTTAATTATTTAATCTATTTTCAAAATGTAACATTCAATATATTTATATTATACTTCAAACCTTTACTTATATATATATATATAATCAAACTTTAAATATAAAAAAACCATAAACTGCAAATTTTATAGGCTTACCTTTGACATTAAATATTAAACCTTTAACGCAAATTACGCAGATAATGTTTCAATAGCTTTATTTTTTATATCAGCTCTGTATACTTTAATACTTTTTAAACAATTGGGACACCATCTGGCTAATTTCTGTAAACCATATTCATTCGAAGGGAACCTTTGACTCAAGGAATGACCTTCTTAAATGTGTCAATCTGTTAAAGTAAGATATCCAACAATCCCATCCCGTTTCATTCCCACATAAGTGTCTGACTGTCTCATCTATCTGAATCCTCTGTATATTGTATACAAGCTAAATAAATGTAAGAAAACAATAATATTTATATTATGCTTATATAACTAACATACAAGAATGTTATCTATTAGTTAATACATTATAAAGACACTTTTTGTTGTCATAGTAAGAACTGTTTTCGTCAAAATGTTATTATGACAGTTAACTTACTGTTGCTACAAATAAAGCGTAGAGCTCACATAAACGGGAAACGCATAAAAAACTAAACTAAATAACATTTATTCTGAAAACCCGTTTGAACGAGATTTTATATTCGTTTATTCTGGCTTTGATGCAACGTTAGCCACGATAGTATTTCGGCGGTTACCATGGTATTTTATAGAGGAGGCACATGACTGAAGGATTGCAGCAGTGTGTTCGTTAGTTCGGTCATACCTCCCACTCCTCCAGCAGTCTGGCCATATCCGCGTCATTATAATCCCGTATGTCTTTCTTTTTCTTGGGTTTACTGTCTGTACAGTGAACCGATATGAATAATATTAGAAAAAACAATACTGATACAGTCCTGCAGCTGACGGGAGACGCCATCTTTAAACTTGGAGCTCGCTGATTGGTTGAAACCTTTCCGCTAGTCATGCGTTTAAGGAAGGGGCGTGTCACGTGATCACGTGTCTTTTTCTTTCCTTCTTTTTTTTTACATGTATTTTTTGCAAAAATAATGTAACATAAAGTACAATTTATTAGATAATTGCATTGCAAAGCATATGGTGCATCAAATGCAAAATACATTACGAAGGCTCTCTGCTGCAACGCATGTTTGGGGTTATTTCATACATTTCCTTTCCCTCTTCAAAAACTTTATTTACATTAGCCTGAGTACAAGAACGTAAAAACAAGAAGAAACACTTATTACAGTTAATGAGTGTGCGTGGAAAATAATGATATAAACATCACATGTGAAAACGTTTTAGTTTTGCATCTTTGTGTATGCATATCTTGAGCTCCGTATATTTAGTAGACTACACTTAAAATAAGACAAAATCATGCACTAAAACAAATATTTTTTATGCTGTTTTTAAATTATCTAAAATTAATTTAACATTTAAAAAAGAGAAACTTATAAAGATTTAACGTTTGTATAATGTGTTACTTTTGTTTATTTATTTTTTCTGTTTTAGTTATGTAAGCATAATAATATATACAAAAGTGCATGCATTATAGCTAAACTCCTTTGATACCTAATAAAATGTAACAAAAATATAAGAATATAATTGTTTTGTTTTGTTTCCCAGTTTTGCACAAGCTGGGTCTCTAAAGTGCTTGTTCACTGGAAGCATATGAAGTGTGAGGCTCATTCAACAGAATCGGAATGGTTTCCTTTCAGGACACCCCACCCAATGGCACAGTGCCTTGTGCAGCTGTACAACTGACATGCAGTGTTCACGGCCTCAGCCCCCAGATCACATCTAGTACACTACACACGCATGCTCTGTGTAATCCAGTAGCTTCATTCTGCTGGAACTTAATAAAGAATCAGACCAAACAAAGTACATCAGGGATCTGCACTGAATATGAAGAACATCTGTTGTTTGAAACTGATGGAGTAAAGCAATGCAATGCATCACTGTAGAATATAATGTTAAGGGTAGAAGATAAGCTGAAGGGTTTTATTTGAAATCCACATAGTATGTAAGTCCTTATAATGCAATATTTAGACTGTCATCACATATGACCCTTTAAGTTGCTCAAAGCCCTTCCCATATCCAAAGAGGAGGGTTTTCAGTGCAGCAGCCCCACCCTGGTGCTTCTGATTGGTTCCTTCGCACTTCCAACGTCTCTTGTCGTCTAATGAAAAGCACCCTACTGTATTTACGTCATAGTATTTGCAGCGGTGAATCCGATTTCCCTTCCCAAGATGAGTCAGCTGTTTTGAGGCAGGTTTGATGTTTTTATCAGCGCGGTAGGGTGATTTATTTATATCCACTAGCGTTATTAAAAAAAAACACTCGACACAAATATGTATACTTACATTATTTACAAGTGAACTCCTACAGTGCCATACAAAAGAAGACAAGTGAAAGCTAATCAAATAAATATTTCACAACAAATTTTTTATTTCAAATGCCTGTTAAAAACCCAAATAATATAAAAAAAAACATAAAAACACAAATAATATATATATATATATATGTGTGTGTGTGTGTGTGTGCATGTATATTTGCACTAAACGATATAAAGGAATTGTAATTAACATAAATAATGTTTTTTACTTTTAGTTAGTAAATATATTTTATTTACTAATGTATTTATATAGGTGTCTATTTAATGTGTATTGATATTATATTGAAATATATGCTACTTTAAAAGATTATTTAACCAATTTTTATTTATTATTTTACTTATTTATTAATTTAATTGCAGCGATCAGTTATTATATAATTATTATACTGATATATAATTGTAAATAAATATATTTGAACATAAATACAGTGTAAATATATGTTCATAATATTCATTGTAAATATAATGATATTGCAGCGATCAATTCTTAGATAATTATTATACTGATATATCATTGAAAGTAAATATACTAGAATCAAAATACAGTGTAAATATATATATTCATGATATATGCTTTAAACAGCACATTTAGTCCAACAGGCCATTGGAATACAAAAGCATAATAATGCCACCGGCGTTCCCGCTAAACTAAACAATAATTCGCTCTATGCCGCTCTGAATGCGAACATTGTGAAAGTAGTAAATACCCACACGCGAGAGTACCTGTTGGATTTACAGGGAAGCGCAAACCTGGGGCAAAACAACGGAAACTACACACAACTTAACAAGCGATAAAGGGCAACATAATGGACTTCTCTGGAATTTCTCTATGGGTGTAACTTTTGCCCTCAGACCGGTAGTTGAGTCTCATCGGGGCCTCGGGAAACGATGACTGGGTGAGGATTGAACACGACTTCTCGTGTGACTGACATTACCTCAGAAAAATTAGAGTATCGTTTGAGCGGCTGGCGACTTAAAAAGAGGGATTTCGTCTCGCTGCCCGGGAATAATGGTTGTGGAGGGCATGAAAGTGCCAGAGTTTGCGGGAAGCTAACAGGCTATTCAGCCACACCCTCCCGCCGCTTCCTGATACGCAAGATGTAGCGGGAGACTACAACCGACGCGCGAGTCTCAGCAACGAACGGAGTTCGTTATCGTCGCGGAAACCGCGTTGAATATTTCAGCCAACCGTAAAAGAATGGCAAGCAAAAGTGAAACTATCTGCCACCGGACACCCGATGCTTTCCTGCTGGAGAGGGCGTGTGGACAATAGATATGCATAAGGAACTGAGTTTGCCCACAGAACTTGGATTGTGTACGAAAAAGAAACGGCTGAAAGTCGTTCGGGAACGTTTTATGAATTTCCGAGGTGTCCTGGGATGATGGAGCAGTGGCGGCGGGGCGCCAGCGCGTCACCCGCTTCGGTCGGCGGGTCAGCAAAACGGTCAATATATCATCAGCAGCATCACGTTGCAGCAGGACACGTATTTAAATGCATGTAATGTGCATGACACGAAGAAAACCTGAAATGACAGACTCCACACAGAAAAAGTAGCGATTCTGGAAGTCAACCTGCACTTTGCCTTCGCCTGGGCATCTTCTTGTACATGGCACTGCAGAAGCCTTTGGTATAAAAGAGTGTTTTTGGTTTCTTTGCATTGTTGGAGCGACATTGACAACCTGTGAAACTGATCAGACTGTAGCCTACCTTGTCAGAGGTAGTTGTGAATTCTATTCTGTTTGGGTTTTTTTTTTCATTATGCACACCTAAAATCAGATTATTTAAGCACCGGGCAGTTCATTTGAAGGGATATTTAATTACAGCTCTCATCTGCTCTTTTTGCCCGCCTTGTATATGTAACAAAAAAAAATCTAAATATTTTTTTAAAGTACTTCCAATATTGGTGCATCGAGTGAAGTTTCATATTTTTTTGAGTTTTCAAAGCTGAGTGGACTTTTTCTGAAGGACGTTATTGGCCAGTTTCACTCTCTCTGAGAAGGTGCGGGAATATTTAGTTTTTACTGAAGAAAATGACATAAATCACATGTTCACACAAGAGAACGTTTGTTGTGATCTTTATTTTGAACATTAGCGCGACCACACTACTATGGCTAGTAGTGGCTCGGGAAAATCAGATAGTGAGGTTTCTACCAACATCCTTAGCGGAAGCTTGCAACAAAGGAAAAGACTTTCATCCATCTGTGACGCATGCAAAAGCAAAATGCAGTTGGTAGCGGAGCTGCTCCTGCTGTCCAGCGAGACCAGGCCGGTGGTGAACACCGACGGGATGCCGGTAGCTGAGACGTTCGAGAAATGTCGTGACACGGTAATCGCGCGAACCAAGGAGCTGTCGATCATCGTTCATGATATACAGAGCCAGCTCAACATGGGGAAGTATTTGGAAGTCGGCGACCGACTGGGTGAGATGGGGGACCTAGTGGTCTCATTGACCGAGTATTCGGCGCACGCCGCTTACCTGGCAGCCGTGGAGATCCCGGGTTCCCAAGCTGCCGTTTCTGGTCTGGTTGACCGCTACAAAGTCACCAGATGTCGACATGAAGTGGAGCAAACATGCAACGGTCTCCGCCTGACGGCTCTGGCCGACCTGACTCCGCAGCTCCTTCTGGAAATCTCGCAGAACATCCTGAAGAACCTCACCACGCTTACGGATGCCTCTTCTCTGGCCAGTGATAAATCCAAGGACAAGTTTGCCAAGGAGCAGTTCAAAGCCAGCGTAAAGTGCATGAGCACGAGCGCCACGGCTCTTTTAGCTTGTGTGCGTGAGCTTAAGGCCTGCCCAAGCGACCTGACCCGAAACCGCTGCGTTCTTTTCAGCGGACCGCTCGTGCAGGCCGTGCACGCCTTGGTGGGTTTCGCCACCGAGCCACAATTCCTCGGCAAAGCCGCAACCATCCCCCCCGAGGGCAAAGGGGTGCAGACGGCCGTTCTGGGTGGCGCCATGAGCGTGGTTTCGGCCTGCGTGCTCCTGACCCAGGGCCTCAGGGATATTTCCCAGCATCCTGAGAGCAGCTCTCAGATGCCCACCTATCGGGAGCGGCTGAGAAACTCTGCATGCGCCGTCTCGGACGGATGCACACTCCTGTCTCAGGCACTAAGGGAACGATCCTCACCTAGAACTTTACCGCCAGTTAACTCTCATTCTGTGAATTAAAACTCCTCCCCCGGCACGTTGTTTTGAAGTACCAAAGATCTAATCAGGTTTAACCCCGCATGCACTCTTAAAAATAAAGGTTCCATAAAGGCTGATGATACACAGGGCAACGTTTTGAGCAATGTTGCCTGGCAACTTTAGACAGTGTTGCTGTCGTTGGGCAACCGGGTCAGACACAGGACCCATGAGTGATCTAAAATATTCAGATCATTTGTTATCTATTCTTAATGGGAAAGTGCCTATAAGCAAATGTTGCCTGGCGGAATTGCTTCAAAATCTGCCCCCTTTGTATCAAAAGCCGAAAAGGTTTTAACAGCAGTTCCATTGAAGAATAATTCTGGGTTCCAAAAAAGAATGTTGCAGAGAACAGAACCGTTATCTAAATAACCTTCTCTGCCTTTAAAAGGTTCCGTGGATGTTAAAGATTCTTTGTGGAATGCCAATCAAGAACCTGTATTTTAAGAGTAGCATAAGTAAATGTAGTAATTAAACATTTAAATTGACTTTTCATGGCAGTTGGCTTTACACAAGCTCACATTTGTAGGTTTTTCTCAAACTGGATGTTATTGGGGAAGAAGTAGCTTTTACTAAAACTGACAACTTTTGCAAAATCTGTGTCGGTTGAGAATATAACATGGCCAGAGCTGGCCGTTACATAAGAAGCCTTAAAATGAAACTGAAAGTCTTTACCTCAGTGTTTAGCTGAATGGATGTCATTGAGATTTGTAGAAATCATCAGCATAATAATGTTCGTATTCAGTGTGTGAATTTGTAATGAGTAAAAGCTGCTGTGAGTGTGTGCCATAGGTTTTACACTATTTACCAGACTTACAATTATATTTTAATGTGCTGTGTGTTTTTTCCCTTTGCCCACGCCTCATTTTTTATCATGCATGTACTGGAGTATTTATTTCAAGTAATTAAAAATGTTGTTTCTCATAACAGTTATTGTGCGACATCTCAGTCAGAAGATATAAAAGACTTGATTATTTTTAAATCTAAGAAAGAGACCACTGGATGAGCGACACATTGAAATATGTGCTCAGAGCTAATTTATCTTTACATTTATGATAGATGATGCATCTTAGCATTAGAAATAAGAGGAAGTCTGACATGTTTATTCAGTCGTTTTTGTCAAAGAAACTCATATTTCAGCAAAGCATCAAAGAATTTCAAAGTTTTTCTTTAACTAAACAGGTGGATAGAAGTTAAACCTAATAATTCCGATGCCTTTGAAGGGTTTTTTTTATGCAGAAGCTTCTCTGAGTAGTTCCTGGTGTGTTCCATTTGTTATCATAGTCCTAGATAACCTCCTACTACCTTCATCTTCATGTGTTTGAAGTCTGGAATGTTTATCTCTGCACATCCCACACATTTCCTCTACAGAAAACCATTGATTAGTCTATTAATGTAAGACACAATAGCATTTCTATGCATTTCTTTTGTCAGATTTTAGCTTTATATCTCAGGTATAAGTAAATACAACGATCTACATGAAGGTAAATCTCACTAAACGTGTCAAAACCCTATTAAATTACTATATTAAAATCCAAAATGATATCGTTCATATACCTAATTAATGTAATTTTTTTTATCTTCTGTGAATGTTTGCAATTTTCATAACTGCCACAATGAAAAAAAAATCCAATATATAAAAATAAAAGTCAACTGAATGAGTTTATATAATATATAATGTAGCTAAAAAAATGAATTGCAACCAATTAACTTTCATGCATTATGTTTTCATGCATGCACATTTCCATCCAAAATTCTTATTACTGTGTAATTCTGAACACAATTATATCTAAGTTGTGTTGTAAATGATAATTTTGATAATTACAAAAATATTATTTGTTAAAGAACTGTGTTAGTTTAGTGACCTTTTTTTTATTAATTACTTTTTTTTGCATTATTTACATAACAATCATGCACATTTCATTCATTACTTATTTAAAACAAAATCATGGGAAACACTTCAGAATAAGGTCTCATTTGTTAACAATTGGTAACTGCATTGTTTGTTCATGTTAGTTAAATACATAATTACACTAGTAACATTTTTAAATGTTAAAAAAAAACAATACAGTCATTCATTGTTTATGTTAGTTTGCAGTGCAACTAATGTTAATAAATGATGTATAGTTCATTCTTAGTTCATTTTAACTAATGTTTTCTAATGAACCTTATTTTAAAGTGTTACCAATTTGTGACTTAGATAGTAAATCATATAATTTTCATTACATATACAGTAATATTGTACTCAGATTTTTTTCATACCTTTTTTATCTACTGCGAAGTTTCGCATTATTTTGTCATTTAAAATAAAATATGCTTTATATAGTAAAC
>JAUCMT010000134.1:5709290-5728798 GCA_032357475.1 Enteromius thamalakanensis
GCACTTTTTCAAGCTGTTTGGACTGAAATGTGTGTTGGGAGTGTGTGTACACAACCACCCTACAATGATAAAGATCCCCCAGTTTTTTTATTAAATTAAAAGAATAAGTTGCCCCTTCTGAAACCAAGCAATTCTCAAATGCATGTCTGTGTGGCGTCACACCGACAGAGACCACTCCCACAATAGTTGATTGACAGCAGCATGTCACACAGACTGAACTGGTGTCATACCTTAGACCCGCCCAGAGTGAGCCGTCATCAGACCGAGACACAGAGACACGCAAGTGTTTTGTTGTTGAATGTATTAATGAACATAGCAGTAGTCATTTAATCTCAACATCTGAGTGACTGAAGACACAGAGGATTAACGTTACGTTTGTTTCTGAAGGGAAACGCCCCCTTGATCAACCGAAATGTGTTTATGTTCGCGAGAATCATTCATGATTCAGCCTCACCTACAGAAGCAGTGAGTATAATGTCTTTTAATGAATCTTTGAAAATTGCCTTTCCTTATAATGTGCCAATTATCAAATTTCACTATAAATAAGGCTAAAAAAAATATCCACCTGAGAGCATCTGGAAAGGAGGGGCGGAGTCAGCGGAGCTCGTGAAGATTTAAAGGGGAAGTACAAAGAACAGAGTGATTTTTAATAGAGCTGTTGTGACAGGGTAAAATTCGCATTTTTAAAACTATCTTTGAGAAATTTTAAAACAAACTATATTACAAACCCTCCATTAAGACCCTAAATAATTATATTAGCTTGTGGAAAACTGGATTTGTATGACCCCTTTAACAACATTGATACACTAATGTTTTTAAGGCACTAGTTGTTGTTAGATGGTCTTTACAATGCAATGTCTAAACATATGCTAGCAAAAAGATACATGTGTTTTCTAACAGGTTGCAGAAATTACACACTTCATCTGTAAGGTATTCAAACTGCTAACTTAGTAGCTGGTCCAAAGTGGTCTTAAGTAGCTTTGCCGTCTACGAGATGAACATGAACCAACTGATCAACCATCATCTCATCCCAGCAAATCTTGTCTCTCCTCGCCTTTGAAAACGACCTCCACATTATGAGGTTTTATAAAGTGAAGTGCTCAGTCCATGGGTGACCTCCATGAGCTCTGTTGCTTTCAGGTCCGAGGTGCGGTGCTGTGTTAGCAGTAAAAACTCTCCTGTACTTGTCACCGACCGCCTCCATCAGCACAGCGGCACGCCTCAGTCTCAGCTGGATTACAGTGTCCTGGAGAGAGCCGGCTGTAAAAATAGCTGTTTCAACACCAGCTCTTTCTGAAAGCTCAGATTCCCCCTGGCCTCCAGAGAGCAGCTATAACCTTCACCGTCTTCCGCTCTCTTCCCGTTAGCACACACACCGCTCTCATTGAATTAATCATCACCGCTCATCACTCTAGAGGCCGTCGCACCTTTCGATTATGAGCAACGTACAGCCCATCTTCTCTCAGGAAACGCTGCTGAATCAGGGAGTTTTAGGCTAGTATTTTTTTCCTGCTGACCTATGCATGGGTCTTGCAAGCCGTTAAGTTAAAAGAGCATCAGATCTTGGCAAGATATTAATGTAAACAGCCATTTATGCCTGAAGTGAATATAAACAGACTGGCTGAAATATCTGATATGTCATAATTGATCTGTACTGCAGGTCTTGTGGTGCAACTTCTGCTTAATAGACCTTCTGCTCTATGTGATGTGATTAATAATAATCAAACGGCAGAACTGATGAGAAAAAAAGATGGAATCGCTTACTGCTCTCGACTGGATAACTTTAAAAGCTTTAATCAGCCTCTACAGTTGCATACAGAAACACATCAAGTGCTCTCTTTGTTCTTTTGTTTGTCATCTGTTGCTTTGTTCTTACTTTTATTGCTGATGGTTTACTTGTCTGTTTGTGAAGCTTTTCAGTTAATTGAAAAACACTTTAAAGCTATGCTATTGTTATCATTTATTATTTATTTGTTTGCTAGTTTAGTTTAGTTTGCATTGATAATACTAATACAAAAACATTTTAAAATAGCAACATTCATGTGTTTGCCCGATGCCCGAAGTAGTTTACATCATTTAAAGTAAACTTCTGACATTTTATTTAATGAATCAAACCCATGACTTTTACATTGCTGCTTGGGCTACAGAAATGCAAAATAACTTAAAAGAATAAAAAAGAAAAACATTTTCAGTTTACGTTTATGGATTTGCCTGATAAGTGACTTTCATTGCCATTAATCAAAGTACATTGTGTTGTGCATATCATTTATATAAGTTCATGCATTCCCTGATTCAGAAGTGTCATTCTATTTGAGCTTTATCAATATAAACGGACTACTGTACATCATTTGTTTTTTTGGGGGGGGAAATAATGCACAAGATTCACCTTTATGCATGCATTTGACAGATGCTTTGATTCAATGTAAATTACACTGCATTCAAATGTAGGTGGATGTACTGTATCATTAAAAAGAGTAAAATAAATTGATTTTAAACTTTAAAGCAATACAATACAACTGTCAAAAGAGGTATTCAGAGCAACTTATATTGCATTCAAAGTAATTTTATATCTGTTCATGCATTTCATAAATCAAACCTGAGACTTTTTTCATTGCTGTAGTGTTGTGAAAAAGACTAAACTTTTATATAAATTCATGCACCTTTGACTTCTGCATTGCTATAGAGCTACAGGAACATAATGAATAATTATGTACTTAACTGTTTGTAAGCACTACTTCAGCATTCAAACTGGCCTCCATCAATCAGATGATATATTTTATGTCAAACATGCACATCTTCATGTGGCATATTGAATATATGCAAATGTGAACTACTCATTGATATTTTGGTCCTTTTTGGTATTTTTCTAGTTAACACGGGCTACTTTTATGATGGGTCTTTTTCATGTTATGCCGCTGGTCACTGTCATTGTATGCAAAAGAAGCTACTTCCACATTCTGTTAAACTAGCGGAGAAAATCAGACGTGAGGGCAAGTAAATGAAGGCAAAATTTCACTTCTTGTGTGAGTTATTACTTGAAGGTGTCACGTCAGCAGCTTTCTCTGCCGCCGAAGCTTCTCGAAGCGACTCATTTTTATGTGTCTGAGAGTCTGTTTGACCCAGCAGGCTGATGAAAATGGCTTTTAATCTGCTCCGCAGTAGTCAGTAGTCCCAGGACTTTTATAGGCTACGGTAATTGCATTTATATATTAAAAACTTGTGGTTCAGGTTTCCAGCTAGTATGTTTCTTACATCATCGCAGCGACTGCTCTCAAAAATGCTCTGGATTTTAAAACCCAACATCGCAGTTAAATAAATGAGGAGTTTTCCTATCAGATGTTCCTGCTGAAGTTCATCCACAGTGTTTTCCTGGAGTGCAACTGGAGCGCGGAGGCCCACCGAGCTCTTAAAGTTTCCTTTAACTGCTGCTCTGGGTCAATCCTGTTTGCTCCCGTAAAAGTCAGCCAGTATGTTCGAAACATATTTCACTGTAATGAAAGGGAACAGAAAAACCTTCCATCCTATTTTTGTGCATTACCTTCCCTGATCAGTACGACTCATGTTCCTGTACAGGAGATATTTTGCTATACCATGTACAACATATCATATACAGTATATATATATATATATATATATATACTGTATATATGAAGAGTTTATTTGCAAAAATAGTTAACTTCTCTTCTAACAATTTTCAAAAATAATGTTTTTTCATTGTGTATTCCAATTAATCTCAATCAAACTGCAGTTGGGTTATTTTTTATGTTAAAAACTAATTTAAAAATACAGCTTACAAACAATAATAAAATGCAATTTATTTTGGATGTGATCGTTTGACAGCACTAATATATATATAATATACACACATATACTGTACATATATATATATACATATGTGTGTGTGTATGCATGTGTGAAAAATATTATTCCAGTATTCTTACAGTCTTCAGTGTCACATGATCCTTCAGAAATCAGTCTAATATGCTGATTTAATAAACACATATAAAAAAAAACAGATATGCAAATATCATCTTAATGACAAACTCAATTACAAAATGGCGGGAAATTAGGAAAGTAGGCGGGAGTTAGACTTCATTGTTTAATGATATGGAACTAAAGCCCTGCTCATCTGCAATATTGTCTTGTTGTCACATTGATATATGCAACTAATTACTTTTAATTTGATTAATTAATCTTCACACAATGTAATCAATTCTATAAAAAAATGTAATTGATTGACATCCCTAATACAGATCGTTTTTCTCCACTGAGTTTCCAGCTATATTATGACTGTAACTGCAAAAGAAACCCTGAGATGGTAGACTTTTTGTTGCTTGTGAGTTCCTTTGCTCTGTGCTGATAGGACAGGGTCAACATGAAGGACAGGGGTGGAAGTGTGTTATCTGCGAGGGCCACGGAGGCCAACAGTCTCTGTAAGAAGATAGACAGCCCAGAAAGAGATATTTGACTCAGACGCAGATAGCATTGGGAGGTAAATCCGGGAGGCGAGGTCTGGATTGAAGCAAAGCTAGTCTTCACTAGGGTGATGTAATGTTTTGGAATAGACTTTGTCAGTATTGGGGATTTGTAAAGAAGTCTGAGAGGGCATGCAGGAGTGGCAGAGCGGTCTGCAACAGAGCAACGTGAAAAGAAACTCAATTTGTACGCTTTCTGGAGAAGATGTGAGGTGAGCTTTATTGTGCCATCGCTCATTGCTTTGATGCTTGGGTGTTGTGGGTCATTGCTAAGGTTTTTTCAGTGATTGCTAGTTGAGACCACGTTCAAATCTCTGTTATTCTGCTGTCTAGACTGAGTACTTCCTTTAGGATTTTTTTTGTTTTCTTTTGTTTTCTTTTGCTTGTGAAACATTGTGTGAAGCAAAAAGTAGCATATTTGTTAAAAACAAATTACTGTTCCTTCTGGTCCTTCTTGTTTCCATGCTGTTCATGCAGCTTTTTACTTCTCAAGATGTTAACTGATGGATGTAAGTGGTGTGGGAATTGGGAATCGTGATGTTTTTTGGACACTTATTCTGACCGCACCTATTCACCCATTCATTGGAGAGGAAGTGATGTAAAGCTAAAATACTATAATGTACTGTTATTATATACTGTATGCACTATAACTGAAATATACAGACACTACTAGATAAATTATAATAATACAAAAACACGTAAATGTGTATTGTGGATGTTTTCTTTCCACTAATCTGAAAGAAAGCAAGTAATGGAAGCAAAAATAGCCCAAAATCTTTAAACTAATTAAAAAACTATGGTTTTGCTTGTATAGTCTGACAAAATGCATAATTCCAGGTTACGCTATCGATCATGTATGTAGCACAAAGGTGATAGATGAGTTGAATTTACTTTGTTTAAGTGGTTTGGTTAGATTGCTAACTATAGGTATGAGCAAGATGCTTGATTTAGCAATGCTGCTAATTATTTGGGCAGTATTATCTTCAGATGGTCATTCTGCATACATTACATCACTGGGCAGCTGGCTAAATCTAAAGATAGATATGTGTGCTCGCATGCAACATCCAGACAGCCGGTCCACTGCTAAAACGCATAGGCAGAAGATTAGAATGTGCTTAAATGAAGAGAAAATTGCGGTGCTCAATAATGCACATTTATGTTAAAAATGCATGCAGAGCTGTGATGAAAGATGCATGTCACCTTTGAGCGGCTCAGCAGCCGTCAGCCTTGTAGATCTTGTGGTATTTGGCTCAGGGGAATCGACGTGCGTTAGAAAACCCAATAAGGGGATTTTTTGCCTGTCAATTTTCACCGAATTCCATCAAGCCAGGCACAAAGTCAGTGTGCTGAAAGAGAGCAGTCTGCTGACTTTTACACTTTAACTGCAGGAAAAAAAAGGTGCTGCTATTTTTGTGTGAACTACACCACGACATCTATTTACCCCCAAAACAAATTTTCTCTCGGTGAGCTACAAATCTAAATGTGATTTTGAAATGGCAGTTTTTACAGTGTAAGATGGATTTGCAAACTTTAATATGCAAGGTCAGATGGTTTTAAACCGTGTAAGCAATATATGGAGTCATTCACATGATACTGTAGGTGCGCTTATTAATGTGTAATATGTAAATCTACACTGCTCTTCAAAAGTTTGGGGTTAGAAAGATTTCCGAAAGATGTGTGATATGCTGCATTTATTTGATTAAAGCTGCAGACCGTAACTTTTTTGTGTTCAGAATTTGCAAAATTTTTATACTAAGTGAGTACACCATGAATACGTTTTCCAAACCGTGTTTTTGGCTTGTCTTGAATCACTAAGATACACCTACTGTATAATAAGTGTTTATAGTCTGACAATTTAGAACGAATCGGGCAAGTACTGCTACAAAATAGTCTCATACCTGCATGATTTGCTACCGACATACACAGAGCACGGTTGCCAGGTTTTTTCAGAAAAACCCGCCCAATTGCTACTCAAAACTAAACTAGCCCAGTTGCTTTTCAAGGGGAAGTCCCATTAAAATTGCATTTTGGTGGGGTAAAATACATGTTTTTGATGAGGTTTCCCCTAAAAATAGTTTTCCATACGATAAATATAACATTATTGTGGTTGTTTCAACCTGCGGACATGAAAAACATCCGTGAACGAGCATCAAAGTAGCCCAATTCCGCCCGGAAACCGCAGACTTGACAACACCTGACACAGAGAGAAGTAGCCTACTTGGTCCCATGGCATAAATGTACCTTGGTTCCCTTTTTTTTAAGCAAGATGCAAGATACGTACCAACAAGTACATATCATTGCAGTTTTCAAAAGAAATGAACACTGGAGGCAGTAAAACTCTGACACTTTTATTTCTTTAATCACAAACAATTTAACAATTTTTGATTAATAAAGTGTAATTTGAATATAATTACTAGAGGGATATAATGTGATGACTTCGAAAACAATATTAATGCTTGTAATGCATGCTTCATCTTTTATTTAAGCCGTATTGTTTTGTCAATAATAACTCCTCGTTTTCTGCAGGTCTCATGTGAAGTATCTCTCATTGGCTTTTGAAGGGAGAGGCTGTGTGTTCGACCCACCTGTTGTGCCAGGCCGACATCTGATAGCCGAATGCATGACCATGTGGATCACTGAAGACTCAAATAAAGTCTCACTCCATCCAACACAGACTCCAGTTTTCATTTTTTACTGTTATTGCCACAGAGTCGTCGCAGGCATTGTTGTGAGCCACTTTATATTTCCTGCTGCGCTATCAGATGCACTCTAATCTTATAGAGATAGTGCATCCCCCCAAAAATTCTACTTCTTTCATCTGCTCACCCTCTTGTTGCAAAAACACATTTGACTTTTTTTCCTTTTTACAGTGCAACAGAAAAGTAAAAAGTGTCTAGACTGTTCTTTTCTGGAAGATGGTCTGTCAAACTAAAAATGAAAAAAAGCAAAAACAAACACAAAAGCACCATATCCATATGCCATATACTAAGTCGTGAGATTGCTTGATTATTGTTTTTTTCGTGTTGCATGGAAGAAAAAAAAAGACATGAGTCAGTAAATGAAATATTTGGCTGGTTATCAAGTCCAATTGATCGTCGTCTTGGTGGTTTATTCACTCTTGCATGTGCAGCAGTAAAATATTGTCACTTGCACTGCATTATGAATAAACCAGACAAACAATCTTTGCAATCTTCCCACAATCCTTTGCGCAGACCCAGATGGGAACGGATTGCGGTGCCAATATGATGAGAAGCTGGCAGTTGCAGACAATTATTGCTCAATATATAACAAAGACAGGAATGGATTCGCATGCTACACGAAGCAGATGCATAACAGCGCAGGCTTGACACGTCGGACAGGTCATGATGCAACTGTTACTTTGGGACAAGGAAGCCATCATGCCTCGGGCAGATTGGCAGTGCTAATAACCATCACAACATGATAATGCCAATGCAGAACATCAACAAAAACAGCTTATTTCGGCTGAATCTGCAGTGCTCTTATGTGGAAGAAAATATTTAAAGTGGCACAGGTTAGCCAAAGGAAGCATTGTGATGTCTCTTTCCTCTTTGTGTAATTGGTCCGTGAAGCGTAGCTGGAATCTGCTCTACTGAAACTATATGTCGTTATGTAACTTTTTATGTAACTGCATTTAAACAAGCACACCGTTATTAGCGAGGTAGTACCTGAGCCCTTAGTCCCTCAGAACCTTTGATCCTTTATGGAGGTTCAAGTCGAATTGCTGGCAGTCTTGTAGTCTCTTTGAAGATAACCACGTAACCTTCAGATCTAGCACGTTTCAAAGAAATGCAAAACCGGGGGTCCGACACGTTCAGATTCTGGCAAACTGACAAAATCGCTGGCCGGTTTCCATGGCAACTTCACACACGCTCAATGACATGTTTGGTCATGGCACCATACGTGCCCAGAATAAATAAGGTCTTTTAAAAAAACATTTTCAATGGAATACTCCAATTACAACTCCGTATGCGTTGGGACAGGTCGATTTGCCTTGAAAATATGAATAATTCACTCTGAACGTCTGTTTGGCTGACCAGTGGCAGAAATGTAAAAGCAATAATTATTTTTGCAATTACGCTTGGTTGACACAGAAATGACACCCTTCAGCTTTAGCTGTAAATGAAGTAATTGTGTGCTGTTTGTGTTTTTGTGTTGCAGGTGAGGTGCCTTTAAAACTCTGGACCAAACCAACAGTGCTGAAAATGAAGATCTGTGTTGCTTTTATTGTAGTAGCTGTTCTTCACATCGCTCAGGCTGGTGAGTTTCTGGCTCTCTTGCTCTCATGAATTAGTTTACCACAAAGTGTTTTAGTTTCATGACTTTTTGCATGAGATATAATATAGATGTATTAATAAAAAATAATACGTAATGAATAAAACAAAGTAGAAAAATAAAATAATACATTTGAATTTTAAATAAAATAAAATAGGCATCATAAATATATAAAATAATAAAATGTATATAAAAATAAAATAAATAAAAAATCTGAAATAAAGTTAAAATTGTATCATTAAACTGCAATGTTTCATGTGAAAATTTGAAGTATACTTAAAACATAAAATATAACAAAGTACACAATTAAAAAACAGTTTTATGAAAAAACATCTATTTTATCTTATTAATAAAATAAACATCTTTAAAATGCCCGAAATTATTAATAAAATAAAATAAAATTATGAAACGAAACAAAACATGAAATAGATTTTTAAATTAGGAGAGTTTTTCTTCTTTAAAAGTACAGTATGAAATATACTTTCAAATCCTTGATTTTCTGACATATTAACATAAGCATTAGCATAACCTTGTGTATTATAGCCTATAT
Organism: Enteromius thamalakanensis; assembly: GCA_032357475.1. Lineage (NCBI taxonomy): Eukaryota > Metazoa > Chordata > Actinopteri > Cypriniformes > Cyprinidae > Enteromius > Enteromius thamalakanensis. Next base: position 5,718,609 of record JAUCMT010000134.1, read on the forward strand.
TGTAATATTATTAGTTGCCCTTTCTGTTTGTCATCCCTCTGTTACCTGCTGTCACTTCACAGGCTGAACTGTGACCTGATGTACAGTATCAGAGATTAACTATGTGGCCGTCCAAAATATACCAAGATCCTTTCAGTCTCATTTTAATCCGGCCGACAGAGAGAGACCGCATGACTAAGAGTCTTGTTACAGAAGAAGGGTCTTGGATTTAGTTTGCCAAACCCACAGAAGCCCTTTGAGAATTTTTTTCCACTGTTTCATTCTAATCCAGCAAACTAAGCCAAAACCCAACAGCACAATCTGTATCTTTACAGGCCTGTAAATGTAGTGCATTTCTGCTCCTTTCAACTTTGCTCAGTAAAGTAGCTTTACTGTAATTTAACAAACCAACGTTGCTTTTAAACCTTGGAGTTGGAAATGTGATTTGCAATGAAATGCAATGCAAAAAAAAAAAGAAGCACAGCCTTACACATTAAAAGTCAAAAGTACAGTGGATGGTCATAATAGTTGCATAATTCAACTGCTCAAATGTGAAACATGTTTTATGTGCATTTAGATCACACTTTTGGTTCTGTGGTATTTCCAGAAATGTCTTTGAGTGAGTGGATTCCTGTGGGAAAATCTGCATTTGAACAGCTTTTTTGTTGACGACACAAAGCGTGATGGCTTTACACAATTTAGTTTTGCAGCATGGATTCTGCGTATTGTAAAGGCTGGTGGTGAGATTAATGTATCACTTCTGGACAGCTAGTTAGTGGTCACATGAAAGTGTTTGTTTGAAATGAAAGGCTGCTGTGTTTTCTTTGATTGTGTCGTTCTCTGAGAGCTGAGCTCAGGAAAAATGGGGTAATTTATTAAAGGCATGCTTTATCTAATAGTGGCTTTGTTGTTTTTTTTTTATTGCCTGTCTCTCTCTCTCTCTCTCTCTCTCTCTCTCTCTATATATATATATATATATATATATATACTGTATAAAGAAATAATTTCATATTTTTTCAAAATAGGCTTTTACTTAAGTATTCACATTGTAAAACTGATATTTTTTGAAGTGTGTGTGTGTGGTTTTTGAACCTAGTAAATGCCTATGTAAACAACTTTGTTACGAAAGTGAGAGAAATGCTGTTAATAAGTACTTCTAAATGAATTAATTACACAATATTTTTGAGTGTACATTTGAGTGTTGTGCATGTAACACTTAGATTAGTTTCTTCATCTGAACAGATTTGGTGAATGGGTTCCGAACAGGTGTCCAAACAGTTGATAAAAACATCACAATAGTCCAACAATAGTCTTTGTAAGAAACAAAACCATCAGATGAGATTACAGTTTCACTGGAGAAAACAATAATACGCAGGGCGTAATTTGAAAACCACAGTTAAAAAATGTGTTAAAGGAATAGTTCACCCAAAAATGAAAATTACGACATATTTTACTCACCCTGAAGCCATCCGAGGTGTATATGACTTTATTCAGAGCTTCCAAGCTTGGTAATGCTGGTGGATGCTGCCCATTATTCTGAAGCACCATAAATATATCCACAAGTACTGCGACATAAAACTAACCTATATGCCACTGGGGGTTTATCACATCAGAAGCACATCGATGGGTTTTTGTAACAAAAATATGTGCATTACTTCCATACTGACTTCTGTTTATTCCACTATAGGGGCAAGTTCTGGCTTCTTGGCAGTCTTCTGACTCGATGTAGGTCAGCCATGAAGCCGGAACTTAGCACTCTCGCAGAAAAAATAGAAGTCGATAATAATGGCCACTACCAGCATTACCAAGCTTGGAAGAGCCAGGATAAATAAATTATAATAAAAAAAAACTCTGACTGTTCGTCTGAAAGAAGAAAGTCATATACACCTATGATAACTTGGGAGTGAGTAGTAGTTTATGATTTAATTTAATAGTTTGGGCTAACTATTTCTTTAACAATGCATTTATTTCTTACAAAAAAGCAGCTTTTTTCTTCACAAGACATTAACTGATGGACTGGAGACCTGTGGATTATTGTGATGTTTGCATCAGCTGTTTGGATTCTCATTCTGATGGCACCCGTTCACTGCAGAGCAACCACTGTGACAGAGTGATGCAATGCAAAATTTTTCCAAATTTGTTCTGATAAACAAACCAACTCATCGACTGATTTTGGATGGCCCGAGGGAGAGTATAGATTAATTGTAAATGACTGTATCCTCACAAACATCTTCACAATGTGCTAGATTCATCATTTTTTAATTGCAACTTGGGCTAGTACTCCTGTAGGTAAAAAAAAAAATATATAAATATATATATATATATATATATATATATAAAACTATTTATAGAATGCACTTTTAATTCTGAGGGTAAACTCTACACTCATCTGGTTCTATTTCTGCTAAATGTCTGGAGAAAAATGAGTTTATACTTAAATGAACATAACCGATACCCTTAGTCTGCTGAGCTATGAAAGAGCAATAAGCTGTTTCTCTGGGTGATTATTACTGTCATTATTTTTGTTGCTGCATCTCAAGGCTTTGACTTTTTGTAACGCATAAGAAAAGGCATTAGAAAGCTTAGTGAAGCCCTTTACTCTCATTTCAAAGCAGAGATATGGAAATGCTCATGATGAAAGTTTTCTGCTGCTCTGGGTCTGAAGATGGGCCGTGTGTATTCAAATCAAGTGCGTGGCTTCTCAGAGGCTTTTACAGCATTAAAGGGAAGAATGAGACCCTTTTAATATGTGATGACACTTAAAAGTGTGATTGCAGTCAGAAACATCCGCCTGTGGTTCAACTGCTGACTTCTTTTTATCAACGCATTAATAGCAGATAAACTGAAGAGTTATCATGGTCAATTTTTAGTCTAGACATCTGAGATATATAGGTCATTTCTGTTGACCTATCTTAAAATGTTTGTTTAATTTGAAGTATTTTTCTTGTGAATGCATATATATATATTATATATATGTATATATACATATTTGTGACCCTGAGGTTGATTTATTATGGTTGTGAAGTTTTTTCTTTTTGGAATGAACATTTTGAGTTCTTAAAGTTATGTTTTCATCGTATGTTAGGCTGTTTTTATCTCATTGGCTCAACTAAAAGTTTTATTTTTCAGTAAATGATAATCTAATGAAAAGGTGACTCTATTCCCTTAAAATGTACTGATGGACTGGATTACTATACTTGTGGATTATTGCAATGTTTTTCTCAGCTGTTTGAATTCTCATTCTGACGGCACCTATTCACTACAGAGAAACCATCTCAAATGAGAATCTAATGAAAAGATGACTGTGTATTTCTGAACATGCAGCATGGCTTCTGTTACTTATTCACATTTTAATGCCCGTATCTTTTCCAGTTTGTCCAGATAAGCTGCCTGGACTACAAATCTGGGCTCCCGGTCACAATGAAGCCCACAGAGTCACCATCGGTTACGGCCGCAAAGTCATGCTCACCTCATCTGCGACCGTCCATTCCATCGAGATCCTCAATGGAGGTAGGTTTTCCTAATAAAAGTTTTTCAGACATCTCCACAACATTAAACTGCTATGAAAATTTAGATCTGTCATGATGAAGGTGGAGCTTGACAAGAGCCTTGACAGGTTTAAATCAAAACACATTTTATCTCGGTGTAGCCCTAAGCGTGGAATTTTTGTTCTTTTAGAACTAGAATTAGAGTTGGAAAACATCCTCGAAAATCAAGGTTGAAAGATCAGGACTGACTTGATTTTGTTTGTTCTTTTAGGAAAGCTTGTGATTGCTGAATCTAGTCGACCCATTTTTCTGCGGGCCAAGCACATCCTCATTGGGAACAAGGGTGAACTTCACATTGGCAGTCCAGAATGCCCTTACAAAGGCAACCTCACCATCTCTCTCTTTGGCAGGTATGAATACAGGCTTTGAAATATCATCAGGCCTGCTGAAACACTACTGCAGCCTTCTTAAGGGCACTTATAAAGGGCACAGAAAGTTTTAAGGAGAATTTGACAGACAGAAAAATTCTAAACCTGTAATTTTAAGCAATTTTAAAGGATTTGGGCTAAATTCTGAATCGGTTAACCGACTGCCTTTCTTGACTGCAAATATGAATTAGCCAAACCTTACTGGAAGTAAAATGGCAATTTAAAAACTCTGGAATGGGGATTTGAATCAAATGGAATTTGAATGCTAGAAAAAAGAACTGAATTTCTAACTACATGCAATTTGTTCTGATAAATCTGGATTGATTCTGGATAAAATTATGTATATATATATTTTTTTTGTTGTTGTTGTTTTTTTTTTTTTGCTTTTTGTCTGTTTAAAAACACTGACAGTTTCGCACAAAATATCTGATTCACAACATTGTTGAATATTAGTACTAAACAAATGAACAATTTACTAAAGCTTCTGGCAAAACGTTATTTGCTTTGTTAAAAAAAAAGTATAAAACATAAAAATTATATTCAAAAACATTTAAAAATGATTAAAAAATGTAAATTAATTAAATTATTATTTTTTTTAAAGATAATTAATTCCGTTTTTTAACATGTATTATATGATTCACTGTCTGCAGTTTTTGCAGTCGTTGCTTTACATTCTTTACATCAATATATAACCATTTATAGTCGGTGCATATACAGTATTGCTTTAATTTGAAAAATTATCATGGGTTTCCCATATATGGAGATGTATTATTTAATGCATGACCATGTATTTTCCAATATATTCCAATGATTAATTTCTCCAAACCTCTCCAGTGATTGGTCGATTTCATTCAAAGCATAAAATATAATAAAATAAGTGGCACCTAGTGACAAAGAGTGAATTAGCATTTTCATTTAGACCAATGTGAAAAGACCAACAAGTGGGGGGCAATATGGTAATGTTTTATCAATCAATTACTTTTATTTATATAGCACTCTTAACAGAACAGATTTTAGCAAAGCACTGAAAATTATCAAATAGGACAATAGAGTGATGGTAATGTATAATGACAAGATTAAACTGTTTATTTATCAAATGCAGAGACGGTATCTGTAATCAAAACAATGATAACCACTAGAAATTAGGTGCCCCCAACTAAGCAAGGAAGAAACCAGGCTTAGTTGAGGCCAGTTCTCCACTTAACTTGACGTCAAAATGAAACTTCATGCATGGAACTCATTTAAAAAAAAGAGCTTGTTTCAGTGATTCAGAGTCAACTCTTTCTTTATTCACAGTGTTTCTTTATTTTCGGATTTAAAATTGCAGGATGTTTTCATTCAGCTGTGGTACACGCTGCATGAAAGCTCCTTTTCAAAAACAGATGCACTTTAAATCAGGATTTTTAAATCTCTTAAACTCTGAAATCATAGGACTGTCTGATAATCTGATTCTTGTTATTTTGAAAAAGGTCTGATGACACAGAAGTCGAACACAGTTATTTTGGCCGCAAGTACATTGGCGTAGGAACCGGAGGAACCTTAGAGATTCATGGCAAAAAGAAGCTGTCTTGGACTTTCCTGAACAAAACCCTCCATCCTGGACAGGGTAATGAGAACAGCTACCATTTCGAAAGGAGCTGGGGCAACAGAGGCATCATCATTCACGTCATCAACCCCAAGACTGGAGAGGTGCTGCACACTGATAGGTTAGTGGGACACCAACTCCCCTCCACATTTTCTGCTTTTAAAGTTCAAGTCGAATTAATGCATGCTTGCTTCTTGACAGATTAAAGCTCGTTCTTGTACTTCAGTACATCATGTAAAACCAACTTACTGATGGTTTTAATGTGCTGTTGGAATTAAAACAGTAATTACAAATCGACTGTCAAAACAAACAGCGCTTCCAAGTTGGCATCATTGCAGGCGATTGATCTACGACTATTTTTCATCACAGAAATGAGCATCTGTTATTAAATCATAGCCTTCAGAGCAAATCATTCATACTCAGTATGCTTACTGAGTTCTGTAACATTCCTTGACTGGTCTATGATTAATCTCCGTGACCCACTTTCACATTTGTGTGTGTGTTGTGTGTGTGTGTAGGTTTGACACATATAGGAGCAAGGACGAGAGCAGACGACTGGCCCAGTATGTAGACGAGGTGGAAACTGGGCAGATCTTGGCCATGGTGGTTAATGACGAAGGATCCAACAACCTGGAGGATCTGGCTAAAAAGTCTCTGACGAAGCTGGGAAGCCAACACTTCCATCGACTCGGATTCCGGTACTATGACCTGTTTCCAGCTTATCCATGACCAATCTGAAATTTGCTTTAGCATTAGTTGAGAATTGGACACTGAATTTGGAGCAGTCTAGTCCAGCTTGGCTGCGTTCACATTTTCTTCTTTGCATCACTGCTGGCCTGAAACCAGTGAAATATATTTCTTGAAATAGCATCTAAATAAGTGTTCCTGTAGTTCTACCTTCCTGCACACAACTCTAATAGAGCTTACAAACTAGAGGAAACCGTTATGGGGCGTTTGATGGAAATGCATAAAATATGCCTCAAGGGTATGGAAAAAAAAAAAAATAATACTTGTATAGCACCTTTTCTGCCTTCATACATAAACTGCAACTCAAGTGCTTGACAGACTGGAATATAAAAAGGGGTAATAAAAAAAATAAAATAAAGTAAAAAAAAATAAAAAACAAAGCAAGCCAGTTTGAAATCATTATCTATAATTCATTCTGTTGCACAAAGGATTGTGTGCTGTAATAGCATAAAAAGCATGCAGATGCACATCATGACAATCTACCAAAGTATGCAATCTAATTCTAATCGCATACTATTTAGGATGAATGATAATGAAATTGGGACGCATTTCGTGATTGGCTGGTTCAGGTGTGTTTGATTAGAGTTGGAACTGAATTTTGCGGTATGGTCCATCTCCAGGAACAGGGTTTGGGAAGCCCTTTCAGTTTATGGAATATAAATTGCATGAATTTATGAAGTCATTACTAGAAAATGACTAGAACGAATCCTAGTATGTTGCAGATGGACTTCGCATTGTTATGAATTAGGAATGAAAAATCACAGACTTTAATTTATAGCTGCACTCTCTAAACATTAGCAATTGTCTCTATTTAATTTTTCTTTCTGTTATGGGATTTTAGCAGAGACAAAGATGATATTTAAATGAAACCGAAACCTCCATTAAGTCTCCTAAACTATGAAACATCAACCTCTGAGTGATATTTTTCTCAGGGTTGGATAGGAAATGCTGCGGCTTGTGTGAATGAAATTGTTGTTTACATGAGTGAAGCTTGGCTGTGAGAATATTATCGGCATAGCTGTGACAGATAACAACTTTGGAGTAATTAAAATGTTTAATGAAACAGCAAGCTACAATCCAGAATCTGTGCAACATGTGATGCCTGGGAAAGTCATTTGCTCCTAAACTTTACAATCACTCACATTTAAATAATCCCACATAATAACTTCTGTTTCCTACACACAAATCCAACCACATTAGGAAAATGGCTAAGTTCAAATGACTTTTAAGGATGGGGCAACAAATTTTCGCAATGATGTTAAGTGTGCCTACCGGATTTTGTATATATATATATATATATATATATAGGCTATATATATTAATCAAAATTGCGCACTTGCTTAGATGTGAAAATGATGGAGACCAGTGAAAATGGCCAGTGGCACAATGGTAGGTTTATTTGCTAAGTGCCTTCCTATGAAGCTATAAAGTGTATCTTTCAAACATTCACTTGCAACTGATTAGTTAAATATGTGCTGTATGCAGCAGGCAGTCGGTGAATAGAGTGGCTGGATGTGAGTCATAGCAACACAAAAGCACACGTTAAGTATGTTTAGTTTGCATAACATTGTACAAAGTATTCTGGCTTTAGTCCTCATTATTAGTTACTTTTCAAAACTGCTATTATTAATTGAATATATGGTAACACTTTAGAATAGGGAACACTTATTCATTATTAAATACGTTTCCTTCATATTTTACTGCTTATTAATAGTTAGTAAGGTAGTTGTTAAGTTAGTTTGGGTAGGATTAGGGACATACATAGAATCATGTAGAATAAGTCATTAATGTGTGCTTAATTACTACTAATATATTGCTAATATTCTATAAATATGTATGCTAATAAGCAACTATTTAAGAGACTCTAAAATAAAGTGTTACCAGAAACATATTAATTAATAAAAATTAATTAAACTACTGGCAGCACTTAAATTAAGGGACCAATTATCACTATTAACTAGTTGCTTATCAGCATGCATACAGTATTGCTAGCATACAGGCTGTTTATTTTTTTTTAACATCTCAACTATAAGTAGCAAATTAAGGATTACATTAAAGATTTATTTAATAACGTTAATGCACTACATGTGGCCAACATGGCCTAACAAGTTCATGTTTATTACAATATTTTACTAATTCTTTACTAAAATCAGATGCATCTGTTTATATTATAAACTGAACAAGGAACACTTGTAATTTGGTATTAACTAATGTTAACAAAGGCTATTAAATGCTGCATCAAATGTATTGATCGTTGGTAATATTAGTTAGTATTATCTAACAATGAGCAATGAGACATGATGCATTAACTAATGTGACCTTATTGAAAACTATTACCAAATAAATAAAATGATTGATAATACAAAACATAAAAAAAATCAAAAATAGATTGCAATTTATTTTGCAACTTTTATTAGTTTGTTTTCCATAAGTTACAGCTATATAATTTACACTTTTCAAGTAGATAACAAAAAATTATTCTAAATGTAATATATAGTATAGTATAATATACTGTATACACACCTACATGTGTATATATATATATATATTTATATATATATATATATAAAATTTACAGCTTCAGACCAGTAATATGGGTCACATTTTATAGTCCATGTCAACAAACCCTCAAAGCAGAATCTATCTGAGCAAAAAGGTGAACTTTTGGCTTCTGAGAAAAAGAATTATGTACATCGTTTTGCATGTGGTGGGCGTCTCACCGGTTGGACAGATGGAGCAGTGACACCTCTTGCCTGGCCTGTCAGTCTGGTCTAGCTGAAGAAAATGGTCCTGATGATGGTGTCAGTCAGGCTGCTTGAGCAGGGGCTGATGGGAAACTCTGGCGTTGTAATTACCAAGTGCTCTCTGAGAAGCGCGAGCCGCCAATCACATCTTAAGTCAACATCATTTATAGCAGTGAAAGTCAGAATGTTTGTCTAGGAGGGACAACTTATTCATGGCCAGATCTTCTGACTTATTTGTCCCTCAAACAGCTCCCTCTCTCTCCTGTGTGTGCTTCTCTGCAGGCATCCGTGGAGTTTTATTACAGTCAAAGGGGACACGTCCTCAGTGGTCGAGGATCATGCCGTCTATCAGGGTGAGCCTTTTTTGCCCACTTGTTTACTCTGTGATGGAAAGCAAACAGCGGATTGGAAAGGAAATATCTGGAAGGCGAGCTGATGCTGGTGTTTTGTGTGTGTTTGTGTGTTCAGGAACCAAGGCTTCGTCTGAGGCCAGGAGCTCCCGGGTGTTTCACTCAGGTTACGGAGAGCATTTTACCATCACCACCATCAGTCAGTGGGTTCAAGGTATAAATACGTCTCACCACCTCCACTAAACACACACAATCATGGCTCATTTGCAGCTCCAGGTTGGTTTACAGTGGACCAGCAAAACTTATTGGAATAGTTCAGACAATTTCTTTTTTCGTTTACTTAATCTGATGGAGGATTATTTCTTCTGTAGAGCACAACAGAGGAAGTTTAGCAGAATAGGGGTTGTTAATGTTTAAAATAAATGAATAAATAATCTATGAAAATAATAATACTTTATTTAAAGTAAGGATGCATTTCAAATAATAAAATTATGAGTGAAAACATTTGTAATGTTACAAAAAATATTATTCTGAACTTTATTTTATCAAAAAGTTCCAGAAAATTGAAGGTGGAAAATTATATATTTTTTTCAAATCTTTTGCGTTCTCTCACAAAACTACAGTATCTCACAAAACTTTACATTCTTTAGTAAAGATGTTTGGGTTATTTTGCAAAACTTTTGCTTTCTTAGGTAAACACTTTCTGTTTACTTTACGCTTCCAGTGGATTAGACAGTTTTTCCTCCAACATGTCCCTAAAGAGGCTCCATAATAAACACACACACACACACACACACACACACACACACAAATACACACACACAAACACACACATACACAGAATTGTTGACGTTTTTGCAGATTTATTA
>JAUCMT010000134.1:5730674-5745110 GCA_032357475.1 Enteromius thamalakanensis
TCGTTTCGCTAGATAAGACCCTTATTCATCGTCTGGTATCGTTTAAAGCCCTTTGAAGCTGCACTGAAACTGTCATTCGCACCTTGAACTGTCATGTGGATGTTTGGGTCTCAATAGATTCCATTATATGGGGGAAAATCTTGGAATGTTTTCCTCAAAAACTTTAATTTCTTTTCGACTGAAGAAAGAAAGACATGGACATCTTGGATGACATGGTGGTGACTAAATTATCAGCAAAAGTTTTTTTGAAAGTGAACTTCTCCTTTAATCTTCTAGCTCCGCTCCAGAACCTAGCCTTCTGCCACCGAAGACTGTCAGTCCTGATTCAGTGGACCATGGGATGAGCGAATCAAAGAAGTCCTAAATGCTGATGCTGCTCAGCTGGAGTATCCCAACAATTTTTCATCGACCACATCAAGACTCTTTCCTCTCCTCCCTGTGCACTGGTCATCCCAGAACCAGTCAAACCCTTTATGACCACTAATGGTGGCCCTTTATTACCCAAGAGGTAAAATGCTTCATGTTTTTGGTCTTTTCAGATGAGAATTGCTGCTACAAATACATCCACAGACTAGCTACCACAGTACACATGCATATATTCCCATACAATACAGTCCTGCCGAACAAGCAGGTCTACTACCAAGACATATGCTGAATATGCTCCAAAAGGCCAAGACAATTGCCTTTTTTACTATATGCGTGTCCGTACCTGTTTTGAAGAATGTACAGTATTTCTGTTCACTTTTAGTGGTTTATAATATGGCTCAAGCTTAACTAGTTAGCAACACACACTGTTTCGAATTTCTGAGGATTTCTGCATGCTGCTTCTGTAACGCTCATACATGGACAAGTGAGGCAAGGTAAGTGAATTCAAAGCAGATTTATTCAACAGAAGGTTCTATTTGAGCTTAATGTCTTTGGTGAACAACCAAACCTTTTCTCCAGGTTGGTAGGTTGAAGTATCTGACCTACGAGTATCCGCCCAGGTCTCGTGTCTGCAGATTGCACGCTGCAGATGGATGTGGGCAGAGTTCCAAATTTGTTCACTAGTGCGAAACCAGTAGTCAACTGAAGGCACTAGAGAGGGTTCCTCAGACCATGGGAATAAGGGAGGTTGGTATCCTAAAAAACACTGAAATGGCGTTAGTCCAGTGAACTCCTGGTGGAGCGTATTTTGGGCATATTCTGCCAAGGGCAGGTATTGATCCCACTCCTCTTGATGGTCATGACAATAAGCTCGTAGGTACCGGCTAATCTCCTGAATCTTTCGTTCTGTTTGACCATTGGTCTGTGGATGGTAGCCAGAGGATAAACTGACGGTAACTCCTAGTACCTGGCAGAACTCTCGCCACACTCTTGAAGTGAACTGGGGCACTCTATCTGAAACAATATCCTCTGGCAATCCGAAGTGTCTAAAAACATGGTAAAATAGTGCTTTGGCGGTATCTAGAGAGTGGGTCTACTAACGATCCACTACCACAAGGATGGTATTGTGTCCTTCAGAAGGAGCTAAGTTGGTAGCAAAGTTGATTCTCAGGTGGGACCAAGGACGTTGAGGAAAAGATAAGGGCTGTAGTTTGCCAGCTGGTAAGCGTCGTAGAGTTTTTGTGATTGCACAAATGGAGCACCCCTGGATATATACCGCTTAATGTCCTGTCGCATGTGGGGCCACCAAAAGCGATTGTGTAGAAGGGTTAGAGTGCATTTATTACCAGAGTGTCCCGTTCCTAGAGATGTATGGACTGAATCCAGTACTGATAGCTGTAAGTCATTGGGTACATATACTTTGTGGTCAGGACAACAGGCACTGGTTTCGTCCTGGTGGCTTGACGGATTTGATCTTCTAAGTCCCACACTATGGGTGGAAGAATAGGTTCAGGAGTTTCGGGCAGGATCTGAATCGTGTAGCCATGACAGAGCATCAGCCTTGATATTTTTGCTGTCTGGACGGTAGGTTATTTTAAAGGAAAAATGGGTAAAAAGATAAGGCCCATCTAGCCTTACGGGGATTTAAACGTTTGGCCTCTCGGAGGTTATGACCTCAAACAGGTGTTTTGCTCCCTCTAGCAAATTGTGCCATCGTTCAGGGCTAGTTTTATGGCAAATGGTAGGTCAGGGTTAGGAGTATTGGTGCATTGCAAAATGTTCGCTTGAGTTGTGCGAAAGCATTCTGTGCTTCAGGATTCCATTGAATTTTTTCTTTCCCCCCTTGAGAAAAGACGTCAGTGCAGCAGCTGCTGTATCCAAAAATGAACCAAGGATAAACATTGGCGAAGCCTAGAAATCTTTGGAGGGCTTTGATGTTTGTGGGAAGGGGCCACTCTGGTACCGCTACCACCTTGCTTTCCTCCATGGACACCCCTGCTGGAGAAATTACATATCCAAGGAAATTGACTTGGGTCTAGTGAAACTCACAAATTTCTCCCTTGTAGATATAGAGTGTTCTCGTAACCGTTGTAGGACCTGCTTGACATGATTCCTGTAAGTAAGGAGGTAGATAGATTAAGATATAATCAATGTATACAATAACAAATTCTCGTAGCATTCATAAAATTCTGAAACACAATGGGTGAGTTTGAAAGGCCATACGGTATCACGCAATATTCATAATGGCCAGTAGGAGTCATAAAAGCTGTTTTCCATTTATCTCCTCTTCGGATACGCACTAAATTATAGACACTGCGGAGATCTAACTTTCTGAAAATCTGAGTGGAGCGTAACTAGCATAGCTTAGCACTGGGGATCAAATCGATAGCACAATCCCAGTGCCTATGGGAAGTTAAATAGGTGGCAGCTTGTTTGTTAAAAACGTTGTGATAAGTGTGATACTCAATTCTTACTCCATTTTTGGATCTCACCTGTTTTCCATTCAATGGTGGGGTTATGTTGAGCCAACCATGGTCTGCCTAAGTCTAAGTCCACTGTAGCATCTCGTAGAATCAAAAAGGTGATGGTTTCCACGTGCAAGTATCCAACCTGCAAGGTTACTGGAGGGGTACAAAGATTGATAGGGTTAGGATCGAGTTATTTACATTCGATGGTGGTTACCCGATATGTTACAGAGGTCTTTAAAGTGGGAATGTTGGTACCAACCAGACATTTGAAGGATATGAAATATCCCGCAGCACCTGAATCCACTAGAGAGGAATGCTTCTAGCCCCATGTTATCATCAGAAAAAGCCATATGTGCTCAGATGTCTGCACGCATTCCTCTGCAAAACATTGCCAGGAGTGCTGGTTCACTAGTCACTAGTCACTAGTTCACATTAGTGTTCACATTAGTGTGCGAAAGTTAAGGATATACTCGTTATTATTAGACTTGCCTTGTCGTAGTAGTGGCTGGTGGACAAATTTCCTCCAAAGCCTGTATTAATGTTTGTAATTCGCTTGGTTCACTGCGTTCACCGCCGTCCATGTTGAGCGTGTGTCCTTATTGGGCTCGGTTTGAGGGGCTGAGCATCTGTAACGCTCATATATGGACAAGTGAGGCAGGGTAAGTGAATTCAAAGCAGATTTATTAAACAGAAGGTTCTAGTCAATAATTCAACAAGGGGAAGTTCAACAGGAGCCCGTGGCTCTGCTCCCACCTCGCCATTCGGCGAACCCCGCTCCCGCACGAAAGGGCTACCAATCACGAGACGCCGCGTAGGAGAGACACCGCACCTGAACCTGTGCATAACATGTCCACCACCGTGAAGCCTTCGCACCTGTCGCCAGCGATCACGGACATCTTCTTGGATTTCCCGGATGTCGTGAGTACAGTGTGTGGGGACAGCAAGGCTCATAATAGGCGGAGGGGACTGATTGCATGCCTAGCAGATTCACAGATGGGGTCAGCTGTGAAATCGCCAGCAAAGTTAATATTGTTCTGTTGTCTACTGTGCTGCCTGTGATGGCAGTTGCTATAGTGTGTAAGTGGGCAGCACATTGCACTTCATTACCGCCTAGTGTCCGAGCTTTGTGAACAATACTCACCCCGAACCAGCCTTAGGTATGGACTCAGCTGATGAGGCCAAAATTAACCTGTCTGTGCTCCTTTATGCAGTTCAGCCGTCTGTTCCACCCTAGAGGGCCCCTCCGCTGTCTGGTCAGCCCAGGAGGGCATTCTCACTGCCTGTTCGGCCAAGGAGGGCATCCTCGTTGCTTGGTATGGCCAGGTGGGTTGCTCCGCCGTCTGATCTACCCTGGAGGGCGTCTCCTCCATCCACGCCGCCCAGGTGGGCTTCCCCATTGTCTGCTCTGCCCTGGTGGGCGTCTGCACCTCCCAGATGGGGGTCCACACTGTCTGATTTGTTGCTCCCGAGTTTACCTTGTGTTCCTTGTTTTCGTTGTGTTTCTCTGTTTTTGGGTAACCTGTTGCCGACCCTTTGCCTTCCTGACCATCCTATTGCATTCGCCTTCGTTGTCTCTGTCTGCCGGTGATTAACTCTGTCTGTTTGCTCCTTGACCAGCCATTAAACATGTTGCACCTGAATCTGAATGCCTCCTCGCCTCATCGTTACAGAAGCACTGTAATCAGTAAATTACATTGTTTGTTTTTTTTCAATTGTGATTGTGATAGATACAAATTCAGATAAATATATTTAGGTAAATATATTTTATGCAGTGATTCACTCTCAGTATCTAGTAAATGATGAAAACTACAGGTTTGTGCCAGTTAAGAGTTTAGCTTTTCCCAACAGTTGGTTCACCCACGACTTTCATCTTATATAAATTAGTAGCTATAACAAATCTATCTTTTTCACACATGCGCTATGCCAATTTATAGATGATGATGATGAAAACAACAAGATCTCTATGTTAAGAATGTGTACTTGAGTTTTTTAATTAAATGTTGTATTTTTATTTGGTTTGCACATATTTGCTAATGTATAATTATTTGAAATATTTATAATTAACTGCTAATTATAATCACATGGTATTATTAACCAGAAACAAAAGTAAATGTATATATTTGTTTACTAAAACACCAGGGGTTTGAAATTCCACAAAAAGGCCCAAGACAACAAGATGTCTTAAAATGTAAAGGATTTAAAGGACTTAAATACCCATCCAAGACAATAAACAGACTGAAATTCCTCACGAGACCTTTTATTATTCACAGAACTCAATGCGAGGGTGAACTAAGTGATCGATGGTCTTAGGTCCATGCATAGCACATATTGCTGTTTTAAGATCCATTGCAGAGTTGATGTTATACAGCTTGTTCAGTGGATCGCTGACAGACTCAGTGATCACCCGTAAAACAGTGATTCTTTTCAAATTCCTTATAAAATTTCCTTTCAAAGAAATTTGCTACAGCTCCTCTAATATTTTCTAGGTGTGCCGCAGGCCTTTGGAAGGCATCCAAGCTGTTTTATTACTCAGAGCAAATAGTGCTGATAAGTTTGCACAAGTTAATGCTTACAAACACTAAAAAGACCTATGCAACATGGGGCGTGGAGTCCACTCTGTGTCCTATACAGAACACAATATAGAGAGGAAGATTGTTTGACAGCACCGTGCTTTCATTTTGAACATGACAGCGTTAAAAGAATGCAGTGCTCTGGTGACAGGGGCAAACCGAGGCTTGGGTTTCGAAATGGTCAAGCAACTCCTGGAGGCTCGTTGCTCAAATATTTTTGCTGCATGTCGTGACCCAGATGGCCCAAACTCTGAGGTGAGTATTCAAGAGCTTAGATGCGTACACAGTTCAAGAACTGTTTTATTTATCACTCACATTCTCTTTTTAATTCAGGCACTGAGAGAACTGGCCAAAAAGCATACAGGGGTTGTCAACCTTGTGCAACTTGGTACACATCTTTTAGACAACATTTTAGTTTACAATAGTTGTTACATTTTGAAATAACATATCTGTTTTTTCCTGCTACTATTAGATGTTGCTGATCCATGCAGTATCAAAGAGTCTGCCAAAAAAGTTGGTTCTCTGTTAGGGACGAATGGTTTGAATCTGCTTGTGAATAATGCTGCAGTGTTGCCACAAAAAACCATGCTGACTGCCACCGTTGAGGACATGCAAAACACTTTCAACACCAACGTGATAGGACCTTTATTTGTCATCAGGGTAATGGAATCACTTTGTTAACAAGCTGAATCTAAAACAAGGATTTTTCATGCAGCCTCTGAAACTCTTGGTTGTTAATGTCTTCAATCAGGAGTACCTGCCGTATCTGCGTACAGCAGCTAAAGCCAAGAGCAAACCAGGGATGTCCTGCGATAAAGCAGCTGTGATCAACATATCCACGGATTCAGCGTCTATGAGCATCATGCCAGTAATGCAAGAGCCATTCCCATTCTTCCCTTACAGCATCAGCAAGGTACACAAGAATCCTAAGCTTAGTTTAAATCAGATATTTAGAAATGTTTCTGTATGGAAATGTCAGACTCGGTTTCATTGTTCCTGGATGAAAAAAAAAATATTTGAAATTGAATGTAACGTCATAACGAGTGTGCTAAGGAGAGTGTGCAAAATCATCTGACTGCTACACAGTGTGAACAAAAAAACATCTTAACTGATTCGAAAGTTTGCCATGCATCTGTTTGTCTTTCAGGCTGGTCTTAACATGTTGACCATATATACTGCAAGAGACTTAAAGGCAGATGAGATCCTCTGCATTTCCATTCACCCAGGATGGGTGAGAACAGACATGGGGGGAGATGAGGTAAATCTAGAATCAGGACATAAACAGAACATGAGGCCTGAATCACAATAGTACACTAATGGTCTCTTTTTGATGTTACACTATTTTAAATGCATTTCATTCCCTTGTCTGTCCACCAGGCGTCTATTGATGCAAGAGAAAGTGTGGAGGGAATGCTGCGTGTCATTTGCAGCCTTACTGAGAAGCAGAGTGGTGCATTCTTAGACTACACTGGAAAAACAATGCCTTGGTAAACCAGACAACAACAAAAAAAGGTTTATCCAATGGATAATTACCTACAGTGGGTACGGAAAGTATTCAAACCCCTTAAATTTTTCACTCTTTGTTATATTGCAGCCATTTACTAAAATAATTTAAGTTAATTTTTTTCCTCATTAATGTACACAGCACCCCATATTGACAGAAAAAACTAAATTGTTGACATTTTTGCAGGTTTATTAAAAAAGAAAAAACTGAAATATCACATGGTTCTCAGTATTTAGTAGTAGCACCCTTTTGATTTAATACAGTCATGAGTCTTTTTGAGAAATATTCAACACGTTTTTCACACGGGGATCCTTTGCCATTCCTCCTTGCAGATCCTCTCCAGTTCTGTCAGGTTGGATGGTAAACTTTGGTGGACAGCCATTTTTAGGTCTCTCCAGAGATGCTCAATTGGGTTTAAGTCAGGGCTCTGACTGGGCCATTCAAGAACAGTCACAGAGTTGTTATGAAGCAAGTTGTTGTGTGCTTAGGGTCATTGTCTTGTTGGAAGGTAAACCTTCGGCCCAATCTGAGGTCCTGAGCACTCTGGAGAAGGTTTTGTTCCAGGAAATCCCTTGTACTTTCCCTCGTTCGCTACCAGTTGTCCTGTCCCTGCAGCTGAAATGATGATGTTGCCACCACGCTTCACTGTGAGGACTTTATTGGACAGGTGAGGAGCAGTGCCTGGTTTTCTCCACACATACCACTTAAAATTAAGGCCAACAAGTTCTATCTTTGTCTCATGTGACCAGAGAATCTTATTTCTCACCATCTTGGAGTCCTTCTGGTGTTTTTTAGTTTTTTTTTAGGCTTTAATGTGGCTTACACTGAGGAGAGGCTTCCGTCTGGCCACTTTGCAATAAAGCCCCGGCGGTTGGAGGTCTCACGCCGCTCATTCTTGAGACGGCTCCCCCTGCGTCGTATTTAGGCGAATGGGGGACCTCACAGTGACTGTTCAGAATGTCTCGCAGGATGGTGACGACCTGCGGGCTTCTGGCAGCACGCGTAGCTCCGTCGTGGTGCTTTCGAGCGAGACTGCTCCCCCGGCAAACACCGGGCCAAGCGTCTCCTTCGGGGCACCCGAGGACGTTGAGATGTCTCCCGCTCCATCAGAGGGAGAGCCGAGCGCTGAAGCGCCCACCACGGCGGAGGGGGCACCGGCAACGGTTTCTCTCTCAGGGGATGGGCACGATCTGGCACCCGCGCCCGGACCTTTGGAACCTGCACGTCTGGCTCCTGGACGGGACGCGGCAGACCTCTCTGGCTTGCCAGCGGCCGTGATCGATACCATCTCCCAGTCTAGAGCCCAATCTACGAGGCAGCCCTACGCTCTGAGATTGGGTCTGTTCGTCGACTGGTGCTCCTCACGCCACGAGGACCCACAGAGATCTGCGATAGAAGTTGTGCTTGCCTTTTTGCAGGAAAAGTTAGAGCGCAGGCTGTCCCCTTCAACTATCAAAGTGTATGTTGCGGCCATCGCAGCACACCATGATGCGGTGGATGGTCAATCCCTAGGTAAGCACAAACTCATCGTACGGTTCCTTAGAGGGGCGCATCGGATTAATCCCCCCGTACCCTCTTGGGACCTTGCCGTCGCCTTAACCGGCCTGCGCCTTGCTCCCTTTGAGCCCTTGGCTTCAGTCAAGCTAAAATATCTGTCATTAAAGACAGCGCTCCTGATTGCCCTGGCCTCCATCAAGAGGGTCGGGGACCTCCAAGCTTTCTCTGTCGACGAAGAGTGCCTAGAGTTCGGCCTGGCTGACTCTCACATAACACTGAGACCTCAGGTAGTGAACCTGCAAGCTCTGCCCCAGGTGGAGGCAGACCTGGCCTTAGAGTTGCTATGTCCAGTACTGCGTCTCTACGTTGACCGCACTCGGAGCTTCAGACGCTCTCAGCCTGCTTTGGAGGTCAGCAGAAAGGGAATGCTGTCTCCAAACAGAGGCTGGCCCACTGGGTGGTAGAGGCCATCTCCCTATCATACATATACCAGGGAGAGCCGTGGCCCCTAGGTCTTAGAGCCCACTCAACGAGGAGTGTTGCTTCGACCTCAGCGTTGGTCCTAGACGTTTTTATGATATGGGGTGATTGATTCACATCACACTAGAGTCGTAGTATACAAAAGAGCACGGTGTATTTGGCTGCTGTATCCCACAATGCATTACACCACTCTTGACCTTTCATTTATAAGGCTAAAAATAAACCAGAATGATAATCAGGAGTAGGGGTGCAGCGATTACCAGTTTCACTTAATTAATAGTAAAGGTTCTTCTACACCAAGTTTTTCTGTTACACAGAATGGGACTGTTGTAGCTTGTGCAAAACTTAAACATTGTTACACTAGCGGTGCACCGGCATGCTTATAGAGACATGGACCATCGAGGCTACTACTATTAGCCGCATTACTAACTGTGATAGAGGACTAAACAGATCCTTTATTTCCACCAAACTGCTGCTAAAGAGCAAATTAATATGTTATAACTGACGGTAACAGTAATTTTGTGAAATTAGTAAATGCATAATAATCGTCATAACCATAAAACCTTGATTATTCTTTAGACTATAATCGTGCCAACAAAATCTATAATCGTTGCTTCCCCAAACAGGAGTAATTTTTTATTTATTTTTCAATTCCTTTTTATTAAGAGGTTCTGGCAAAAGATGCTTTCACATCTTTCTGAAAAACCAAATACTACTTGCTAGAATAGGCATATTACACAATGGGGTGACAGGTGTGGCATACTAAAGACTGAAACATCTCCTTAGATAATGCATTCATCTGCATCATATGTAAAAAAAAAAATAGTAGTTTTAAATGCATACTGTCTGAAAACATAGGAAACAAAAGGACATGTTGTTTGCCTTGCTTAAACCTTAATTACGTTTCATAGCAACACATCTTTAAAAAGAAACACTCACAGAATCAGATCTTTTGATATAGGTTCTAATCTTCTATTATATGTGTCTATGTATGTAATACGGGCATCAAATGGTTGAATATTGGCATCCCCTGCAGCTCTCAAAGCCATGCTGTCTGATGGGGGAGGGTGAGCATCTCTCTTACTGTCTGAGCAAGTACTGTACCAAGACACAGGAGAAAGTGTTCCAGTCTTTGGCTGTCTGGATGCATGCAAACATTTGTGTGAATGTCTGTACAGTGTGTGCAATTTGTTTTGGAGTGTGCATATAGTGTGTGCGTGTTCTGAGTGTGTGTGGGAGGACGGGAGCTCTTCTCGAAAGACCCCATTAGAGAGCAGAACAAAGCGGCAGAACAAGAGGTAAAGGTCTGCTCGCGTCTGCTGTTCCCCAACGCAACAAAGCCAATAAATGGTACCTGTGCACCGCTAATGACATAATTATGCGTGCAAGTGTTCAGATTCACACAGTTTCTAATGTGTTTTGTTGTGGAGGCTTTTCAATGGATGCTTGCATGTCTTGAGGAATAGCGAAAAGGAGTTATAACTTCACTTGTGCTGGTCAAAGCAAAAGAGATCTTCGATAACGTTTTCGTTATATGAACTTGTAACATTATCACTATCACGGTTATGTTATATTTTCAGAGTAATGTTTTTCTGTGTTAAGCTATGCAGTTGCTAGTATGAGTGGTCTTTTTTTCATAACTTTTCCTGGATTATATATTTTTTTAATAGTTCAGTTATATTCAAGTTCACTTTAATCTTTGTTTTCTTCACTTTGTTTTCCACCATTTGGCAACCTGAGGTGTCAAAATACTATTGGGTAAATTAGCAGCAGGCAGAATCACACAGACCAAAACAAAAACATACATTCCAACACAGAACGCACATAACAATGTAGAATAACATAATTGAGCAGATGTTATGCTTTAGTACAGTCACAAAATTTTATTTTTATTGTATAATGGTTCTATTAAAATGTTATAATAAAAAAATCTTTATTCAATATTTTTATGAGTGTTTTTATGCTTAGATTTCATGACTTCGCCTGTGTTTTCTCCATGGCAAAGATATAGAGCCCTAGGTGATGCTCCGTGGTTGTTACTGTGCAGGTGTCGCTAAGTAATAGTGCTGCTTGCCTTTGCAGACACCACTGATGAATAACTTTGAGAGCTATATATGCGTGTGCATGTTTGAATCAGACATGTCTTTGTTCCTCTCCACATGCTCAGGACTCTCAGGCAGCTCTTTGTGTGAGAGCTCTGTGTACTTGTGTGGGTGTATGTCCAGTCAGGGCAACTGAGGCCATTCCTGCTCCAGGCATGATGCTTTATAAAGACGTGAAGTGGATGCCAGCTGAAAATGTTATTGCTTAGAGGTTGCTTTTTCATAGCTCAAGAGGTTTAATAGAAGTTTAAGGGTCAACTTTGTCTTTGGTATTTCTCCATTTTTATTTGTTTGTTTATTTATTTAAAAGTGGTATTAAAATTAGAGTTAAAAAGATAAAAATAAAACTATTTTTATTATATGCTGATAATGCTGAACAGCTGATAATATGCTTTAATAAATAACTGCGTTATATACTTATATTTAATTGATCATTACTATGTATAATATAAATATAAAATGTATAAATAAAAATTTATATACTGTGTATGTGTATATATATATATATATATATATAATCCCCCCCCCCCTTTTTTATAGATGGACAAAAGCCATTTGAGAGGCTTTTTAGTGTTTTTTTTTTTTTTTTTTATGATGCTCACTTGTGGAAAACGTACACACTTAATACATACACATAAAATGTGTGAGTGCAGCTTAGATTGTTCTCTCTTGGAAGAGTTTAATGTTATTTTGGAGATTTTGGTATATTAGTCATGCACATATGTTATCTATGTTTTGGGACCATTTCGTTCGCTGTTACAAATAGTCTACATGCACTTCCACATACTTGTCTCCACTGTTGTTGCAGTATGATCAATTGCTAAACAAAGCAGTCCAACTTCCTGTATCAATGCCTGATACAAGCCATAAAACATTTTTCCGTCACATCTTTCTTACACCTGAAGGCATCATAATGTAGTTCACATGTTACATGTGAGATTTACAGGCAAGTACTGAACATAATTCTCTCTGCAACAAATCCCTGCAGAACCTGTGCTGGTGCAGAACGTTGCACTTGGCATGCCGGGACGCTGAATGGCTTTAGTTAGTGGGGACAGATGGATGAGGGAGGATGTGAAGGATTGATGGCACAATTCTGGGCTTATCTCCACTTCCGGTTGGTGTGCTGTTGGCCAGCTCATTGGCTAATTAGTATGGCAGTGATGATGTCATTGTACAGTCAAGATCACTGAATGAATTGTTTTTAAATTTGACAAATACATATTTAGTAAAAAAGTAACATAAATTATAATAAAATATGTTTTTATGAATTAGAAAAATGGTGTGACTTTTTCTTGTCTTTTAATTTATTTCTGCAAAATAATTTAACCTTCATTAATAACCAAAATTATCCTATGTTGTGATATGTATATTGTTTTAAAATATTGTTAGTATATTTTATAATTTAAAATGTTAATAATTATATATTTTTAATATATGTATAATTTATAATATAGTATTGTATATGTCATATTTAGTATTTTTTTTAATATACTTTTAAAATAAAATAAAAATATTAACAAACAAACTAATAAAAATTACATGAACTTGTCTTTTAATATCTCTCTTGAAATGGATGTCTTTAAAGTAGTTAACCTTTATTATATTCATAACTATGCTAATGTTGTGATGTGTATCATATTATTTTTCTAATTTATATTTCATAATAATTGATATATTAATGTATAACTTATCATATATTCTTATATGCATCATATTTAATATTATACACACAGCATATACAGTAAGAAAAATTACAATCTTTTAATAATATTTTTAAAAGGATGACCTTTATTGTAACCCTAATTATCATTATGTTGTGATGTTTAGCATGCATCTTGATGAGTTCATAAATGGAGATGAGCTGCAGTATGAAGGAGGTTTAAGTGTGTTGGTGTCTGGTG
The DNA here is from genome assembly GCA_032357475.1 of Enteromius thamalakanensis. NCBI lineage: Eukaryota > Metazoa > Chordata > Actinopteri > Cypriniformes > Cyprinidae > Enteromius > Enteromius thamalakanensis. The sequence goes on from JAUCMT010000134.1 coordinate 5,743,566, forward strand.
TTAATGTGCTTTGCTGCTGTACTACTGCATGATTTGCCATGATTAACAGAACAGCCCAAGTGCCTGTGGGACTTTATTAAGACCGCCAAGCAAATGAAAATGACAGGTTGTTGACCCCTTTTTGGAAAGTGTGTCCTGTGATCAGAGTCTCTCTCTCCTCGCCTGGCTCAAGCCAATATGACAATGCGGACACATCACAGGGGATCGCTGGGTTGGAGAAGAATGCCCTGCATTTCAACACACACACACACACAAGTAGAACGTGACCTTGAAAAGCCAGCCTTCATTAGTCTCTGTTTTGGAAGTTTGAGCAAGTAACAGTGTGTGTATTTTTGTGTGTTTATTTCTTTATGTTGAACCACTTTCCTAACACACATATAGTTTAAATGAATAAATATGGATGAATAAATATAAAGTATTAATAGCTGTTTTTACTGCATATATGCATGCATATCAATTTACTTCATATATTAAGATTCATGCTGAGATTGACCAAATTTACATTTTTCAATTGGTCCCTCTCAAATCCTGCTCTAGGAAAGGTTTAACATTCCCAGATGATCTCATTTGTATATGTGTACATATATAAATGTTTGCATACATTTCAAGGTTTGGATTGACATTGAGGGATCTACAATGTAAAGCCAACATGTAATTCTTTCCAAATCCTCTTTCAATTGATAATGGTAGTGAAATTTCAGCTTTGATCACAGAAATAAATGACATTTTAATACAAATTCAAATAGAAAAGAGTTATTTTAATAATAATAACAACGATTCAGTGATTTTATTCGTTGTTGTACTGTACATGATCAGTCTACAATGGACAGACCGCTTAGATTATGAACACTTGGAATAGAATGAGTTTAATAGAAATGTCTGGACTACATTTCTTGGTTCATTAATGTTCCTATTAGCTTGAGGTGGAGGACTGTACTGAGTGTAGAGGAGGGAGTGCACTGCATCGCTAGACACACAGAGTCGACGTTAAGGTTGTCTGTATAACTTCTCCCTCAGAAGTCATTACTCTGTGTTGGACAGAGATGAACGTATGTATGTATAAAAAGTACAAATAAAGAAATTTAAATGCAGAAATGTGTAGATATACAGTAAATATTAAAAAAAAAGAAAAGAAAAAAAGCAAGAGAGATTTGATAGTTATTTTAAAGCTATAAAGGGGATTGTTCTCAGTTCTCGCTGATCTAATTAGACAGATTTGATTAATAAATGTATATTAGTGTGTTAAATGTAAGCCAGAGCAAAGAGATGTGTCTTTAATTTAGATTTAAACTGAAAGAGTGTGCCTGCCTCCCGAACATTATTAGGTAAATTGTTTCAGAGTTTGGGTGCTAAAAAGGAAAAAAATCTGCCACTCGCAGTAGATTTTGATATTTTGGGTATAATCATATGGCCAGAGTTTTGAGAACACGGCGCACATGGAGGACTATAATGTGATAAGAGCTCGCTGAAGTACTGAGGAGCTAAGCCATTCAGGGCTTTATAAGTAATTAACAAGATTTTAAAATCTATACGATGTTTGATAGG
>JAUCMT010000134.1:5747425-5760029 GCA_032357475.1 Enteromius thamalakanensis
GTTTAGATGGAATAGGGTCTAACATACATGTTGTTGGTTTAGATGATTTAACAAGTTTATACAATTCTTCCTCTCCTGGTAAAGAATCAGTGGAATTTTGTGGGATCTACAGTGCACTATCTGATGCAATACTGTAGCTGCACTTTCTATTTTAACTCTAATACAATTAATCTTCAAAGTAAAAAAGTTGTTACTGCTATGATTCTCTCTTTTATTGTTTTTCTGTAAGTTAGCATATTGTCCCGCCAAGCTAAACGAAACACTTCTTGTTTTCCTCCAGCTATGCTCCATTTTCCAGGTTGCTTTCTTTAGGGTGCATGTATGCTCATTATACCACGCCATTTTCTTTTACCTTTCTTAAGCTCAAAGGAGCAACTGTATCTAAAGTGCTAGAAAAGAAAGAGTGTATGGTTTCTGTTGCATCATCAAGTTTTTCTACACTATTGGACATGCTAAGGAATTAAGATAAATCAGTAAGATTAATTACAAAGCAGTCTTTTGTGGTAGAGGTGATGGTTCTATCATACTTTCTACCATATATTTAATGCATATAATATATTAATTAAATTAATTATAATAAAAAAATAATATGAGAAATATGAATAGATTGTAATAATCAATAATAAATAATAAAATTGTAATAATTATGAGGGATTGGTGATGTCAGACAAAGAGAAGTTGTTTCAGATTCAAAGCAATTTAATTGAATAATTTATTCCAAATAATTTTAATTAATATATTATTATTATTAATTAATATTAATAATTTTTAGTAACATTTATTCAAATAGCTCACTCATAAGGTGAAGAAAGTAGAATTTGTGATGTTAGCCTAAAGAAAAGTTGTTAAAGTGCCCCTATGTTTAAAAATCACCCTATATGCAGTGTGTAACACAGCTCTAAGTCTGCTCTGCTCTGCTCTGAATCATTAAAATGTCATCATGAAATAGCATAATGCCCACCCACTTGTTGCACGCACGCAGCTGGAAAAAAAAAACTTGAGGTTTGCATTGGTCTAATTGAAAATGCTTATTCATTCTTTGCCACTAGGTGGTCTTTTAGAGCATTAAACGAGCACAAACACTGCTTTAAATGAAATCAACCAATCAATTGTTTGGGAGTCACTGCGCAAATAAGATTAAAATAAAAGCAAATTATAAGACAATGAAAGCATTAGCACACAGCTCATGTAGAAATAGCTTAACAAAAAGGTCTTCAATTCACTGCGATGGTAACCTCAAAAATCAACAACCATAAACTCTTTTAAATGTAAAATATAACTGAACAACCAACTTTAAAAGGTCTTTCCCTTTACGAAAATAATTCGAAATTTAAGCATTTAAGCATAACATTTATTTTCCTGATCACTACACTAGTCTTAAAGACAGTTAAAAGACACTTTTAGGTTTCTGTAGTGTGCTGAATCAATGTCATTTGGCAGACCACACGATTTTTGCCTTGATCGAAGTGGATGTGATTGAAATTCCCATATTGGCTAATCTTCATTTTCATGATGTTTTTCATAATGTTTTGTTTGAATATCAGATATTCGATATAAAGATTGATTACAGACAGGAACTTTTTAAATAAAAAAAACATGCAGCACACATCGTACTTGTCGTCACATAATATGACCAATGAGAATAAAGTGTGTCGTCAAGGCTTTTGCAGTCAATTTTAAGCAACTGCAGCACCTGACCTCTGCGACTGCTCTCATTTTGCCTTAACGGTACTTTGCTGGCACATGTTATTGAAAGGCGCACTGATGCAGCACTGATCAAAGTCGGACAAATAATGCAGATAATAACAGAATGCATTGTTTTGTGAGATGCCAGCGGATTTTTTTTTCCGAACGCACCAAATGATTTGTGCAGGCCCAACACAAATGGTTCAAGTTAACTTAATATTTAAATAAATTTATATATATATATATATATATATATATATAAATGTAATATGATTTAGCTTAATAAATTGAGTGCAAATGTCAACTGAGTAAAAAACCCTAAAAAACTAAAGAGTTCTGTTGTTTTAGCTAATTTTAAGTAAACTGATCAAACAACTAAAATCTTTTTTTTTTTTTTTTGACACTAAGAGCAAAAAGTAAAGCATATACATTTAATTGTATGTTTAATTTAGTTTAAATAGTTTCAAAAATATGCAACATTTCATGATTTCAAGCCATTTTGTAGTATAAACCCAAATGCTGTTTTAAACTAGTTGAAACTTTAATGTTTTCCTCTGGACCACAGGACATCCATCACACCGTGACATGATCCTACTTCAACATGCCCGATCCAGCCTTTAGCCTACTTTCCCCAATGATAGCGCCGGATGCCCCAGACTTCAAGGGCAAAGCTTCTTTCCCAGTGCAGACTGACTGAAGCACTCACAGAATCAGTTTTAGTATTCTATGTTTGAAGAAATTTAAAAAAATAGGAAAACATAAGGAATCAATTTATTATATTTATTATCTTGTATTTTTAAGATAAAAGAGCATGGTGTATAATAAATACAGTATAACCTTATTGAAAAGACACACAAGAAGAACTGAGTCAGCGGTTTATAGCTGAGTTCAGTTCTGCATGCATTAATATTTAGATGTAATTTAATGCAGCTTAAACAAAATTTAAACTTTATTTTCTGCAGTTTTGTTTACAGATGTTGCTCTTACACTGTATGTATGCTGTGAAAGATATTAAGGGTCATGAAAAACAGTCATGAAAACTTTATCACAAGCTGCCCTCAAGGTTTAAAAAAGTATGACACATCTGTAAAGATAAAGGCCTGCCATTTGAGAGAGGTTTCCAGCTGCATGTTTCTGTTTGTTGTCAGATTCAGAGACTTGGACTGAATCATTGAAGGAAAAAGGTTATCCTGCTCTCGCCTTCTTCGCTCTTGTTTTAAGGGGAAGATGCGAATACTTGCGTTATGACTCACTGAAAGAGAATATTCTAAAGAAACATATTTTGCTGGCAATGTGATATGCATTTCTAATTCCAGCTCATTTGAACACATACAAAGGCGATTCCAGAATAAACATTTGGATGAAAGCGTACTGTACTGGCAGCGCTTCAGAAGAATGAGATCAACATCTAAACATGGAAAACGATATGACCACCAATCGAGCTACACGCATAATACATATAAATCAACGGCTCCATACACATCTGTCTTCTGTTGGTTATGTGAGGATACAAAGCTGCAGAAATTGTGTGTACAGAACTCTTCTTGTAGTCCTTCTCTTAGCTTATTTATCTGTCTTGTAGGGGCAGGAATTAGTGAGGATGTAATATTAGTAAAAAGAAAAGTATACATTCATGGGACTGCATTACAATACACAAATAAATTGAGATTCTTTTTTATGTCTTGTAATAAATTGGGTACAGGAAATTTTTAAAGTATTGTTGTGACCATGGTGAACATTGTGGTTCAAGTGTGCTTATCAGTTTTCTTATCCTGCGTTCACACCAGATGCAAATGAAGCGTTAAGCGTGAGTGATTTACATGTTAAGTCAATGCAAAGACGCGATTAGACATACTGTGGCACGATTCACGCGGATTAAGTGGTGCAATTCGCGCATTTGACGTGTGTGACACGTGATTCATTCAAAGCGCTCAAGTGGAAAAATCTGAACTTTGGCGAATATTCACATCGCGTTAACCAATCAGGAGCTTGCTCTAGTAGTGACGTGATTATAGTAACCGGAGGCAGAATACCTCCGCTTCATCGTCGCAGCATTGAGGAGGAGCTGTACGACACATCTTCGTACTTTAATAGAAACAGGAATAAAAAGGAAATAAATACTAGAATCATTAAACCAAAGATTGCCTATAAGATATACCCCAAACTTAATTTACCTCATGTCTAACCTGACGTGAATTGTCACGCGCAAATGAAGTGAGTAAACTTAAAATGTTCAAGCGTCCAATTACGCGCGGATAGTGCGATTTATTCGCGCTAATCGCGTTTGGTGTGAACGTACAATTACAGGCCATGAGTGTTATTTTAGTATTAATTTAACTCTATTATAATTTTTATTAAATGGTATATATTTAATTTTCATTTATACTTAATTAATTATTTTAGTTTAGAATTTCAATTATTTATTACATCTTTTAATTTAATTAATATTATTATTGTTATTATTATTATTTTGTATTATTGTTTTGATGTAAAGTTAGTTGGTTTTCAAAGCATCATTTTAGTTTTTATTTTGTTTAATTTTAGTTATTGTTAATGATAATAACCCTGTAGTCCACTCAAGGCAAATTCAAAATACCTTATCCATTTAAGCCAATAAATCTGGGTGTAAATCCGGGATCACACTGCGATTTTTTTTTCTTTTTTTTTCTTTAGGATTGTACTTGTCAGGCTGTACAAACATGATGATCTTGTCACACTGTATGATCTCAGTTGTTATTAATGTCAGACTGTACGACAGTCAAGAGATGTTTAAAAATATTGTGTTCAGATTTTTACATTAACCTACACTAGGACTGCATGATAATCATCACGTGATATGTAATGCGCATCTTGTCAGTAAAGCATTGTAAATACCTCTCAATGTGACACACCTGATGGAATTTATGGCAAATAGAAGAAATTTCTAGCATTCATTTTGATCATGGCTTGTCTTGAAATACAAAGAAAGTGTTAAGTCTCTTAAGCTTTTCTTTACACACACAGAAGGCCCACGTTCATTGACCATGCAATATTTAATTGCTTGCTGTAAAGCCGCGTTTAGTACAGGAAAGTCCACAAGATCAGTTGCTGTAGACTTGCGGTGTTTTACGCAATGATTGAGCTTGCTCTGAAGGGTGTACATAGTGCGCTTGTTTAAAAGCTGCAATTACTTGAGCAGACGTACAGTAGAAACAGTAATACTGTGAAAGATGTTAATATAGGAGATGTCACACTGCAGGACTATGTGCAAAACCTTCTGACACTGCCAGAATTTGATCCAAAGGCCATGAACATGTCAAACTAACGATCAAAGACGACAGATTTTTGTCTAGAATTCTAGGAATCTTTTAGGATTTTCAAAATTGGTCTCAGATGGCCAAATCGTGGCTAAAATCGCACAGTGTGAGCTGGGATTAAGTTGAACACCAGTTTGCGTCTGCTGTTGTTTTTTCCTGGAGCTTGTTTTTTCACCATAAACTTTGCCGTTTGCAATATTAGAACAGAAAAAGTCAACTTCATCATATTTAGGTGCTGTTGTGTCTGTGTTGAGCTGCTCAAAGCATTAACAGTCTCTTTTGCTTCACCATGCTTTCAAATATTTATTAGTCTTTGACCAGAAAATCTTCCGGACCCACTTTTTTTCCTTTCTTTAATAAACATCCACTTCAATTGTAAGTGTGTTTTTATCACAGATACACTTAGTGAAATCAAAGTGATGCGACACAAATCAATAATGATGAATAAAGCAGAGGCTCAACTTCCGTTCAGCTCAGTGTATGCGATAACATAGTATAGCCAGCCAGGAAATTTAAAGTCAACATGCAATTAAAATGATTGATGATGATATATATTGGCTTTAATGTTATGTCATGCAGAGCATTATATATTGTGGCCAAAATGCCAGTGCTAGCAATTAGAAAATGCTGCCATTATTTCCATTTATTCTCGTACAACTGCGCACATTTTCATAGTCTTTCATCATCTTTGTCTGAAACGTATCTAATTGCAGGCATTCGATGCTTTTCGCGGTTGCAATGATATATATAATTCCAATATATAATTATGATGTGTCTCATTACAAACCTGCTGTTACACACGTAGCACTTTGTTAAACAAAATCATTGTGCAAGCATCAATTATAACATAAGAGATGGCTGTATAGCAGATATAAGAGTGTTTTCTTTCCATCTGAACTGATCTGTCACAGTTTAACTACATCACTCTGACAGTTTCCATTCAGTGTGTGGTGGATATTTCACCTGAAACCCTCCACAAGCATTCGCTTCTTGTAGTTTTTGCTTATTTAATCTGTTAAACGTGTTAAGGAGGATACCGTCTGTCAAAGAATAATGGAAAACATCCATTAAGGAATGTTATGGCTGCCTTGCTCGACTTTCAGACATATCAATTATGAATATTTCTTTTGAAAACGGGTCGGATGGTCCATATGCGAATTCCACTAAAAACAGCTGTCTCTCGTGAGAGATGACACTTTTTCTCATATATTTTATATTTGAAATGTGAATTGAATTCAGGCCGCTTTGAGAACAGTAAATAAGTGAGATGTTGCCATGTGTGAATGCAGAATGTGCAGTTACTTTTTTGGTGGATGTAAAATATGGTTCCCATCGTGCTAGACTGAGAGTGGATGAATTAGCATCCAAGCGATCTTTAAATATAAGGTTGTGTGGGGTAAAGAATGCACAAAAACACTGAAGTATGCATGACTGCGTTTGAGCGCATGGCTGTGTTTGTGTATAGCTGTCTGTGTTTCCTCTCTCCAGCTCTGAACAGTGGGATGTCCTCTGCCTTAGGGATTGCACTCGGCAGCAAGGAGCGTCTAGCCTTTCTGTGTTTTACATGCCAAATTGTCATTCCCCCACTGTTTCAGAAGTGAAGGCATGTTTTCGGTGAATAAAGATAAGACAAGGTCCTCAGAAGATCAGTGTGGTGCTCTTTCTCTTAAGCTTTTCTTTACACAAACAGAAGGCCCATGTTTAGTGACCACGCAATTTTTGATGTAAAGCTGCCATTAGTACAGGAAAGAGCACAAAATCAGTTGCTGTAGGCTTGTGGTGTATTTTAAATGCAATGATGATGCATTCTCTGAAAGGTGTACATACTGCGCTGTTCAAAAGCTGCAATTTGCTTAAGCAGACAGACAGTGTTACAGTTTGAAATAATTTTTTTTATATAATACTTTTTTCCTGTGCTAAAAGGATGATTTGCTGCTCAAAATTGATAACATTTCTTGTTATCAGTGTTGAAAGCAGTTGTACTCTGTGTGTAAACCGTTTTTTTTTAATGACTTTTAATGTGTTTTTTTATAATGATATGGATTACTGTAATATTGTATACTCAAATTTTTAATCAATACATTGCAATATTGTGGGGTAAATCTTGTGTACTCCAAACTTTTAAACTGTAGCTCATAATCAGTGACAGTTCTACATTGAACCCCCAAATGAATTTTTTTCATAAATAATTGTAGCTACAGATATTTAAGTAATATCATACTAGCTCTGCTGTTTTCCACTACTTTGTCTATTTTTTGCTCTTGTCAGTGAAAATCTCCTTTTGGCAGCAAAAATACTCTTCCATGTTTTTATTTCAAACATTGTGACAAATTAAATGGCAGACTTAACAATCAAAGCCTTGTACACAAAACAGGTTATGACAAAAAATATACAGTATAGCAAGCATTAAAATAAGGTGCAGAGTAGTAAATGAATGATTAAGTTGAAAATAATTTATGCTTCTAATATAAAATCAATTATTAACTAATACAATATATAAATACAAATGTTGTAATACATGCATGCATGGATTATAATGATTAAAGGGTTAGTTCACCCAAAAATATAAATTCTGTCATTAATTGCTCACCCTCGTGTTGTTCCAAACCCATGAGACCATCATTCATCTTTGAAACACAAATTAAGATATTTTAATAATATCAAAGAGCCATCAGTCCCTCCATAGACAGAAATATAACTGAAATAATCCCAGATCCAGAAACATGGTAAAAATACTGGTAAAACAGTCCTTGTGATATCAGTAATATCAGACTTTACTTTTGCGCCGATACAAAAATATTTTTTTTGCACAAAGAGAACAAAAATAACATCATATACTCCACCTTTTTTCTCTTATGACTAGCATCTTCCGCTATTTTAGAGAACATTACGGCATAAGTGTACCCTTTCTTCTAGGCACAAACAAGATCACACACGTGCGTGCGTTCACCTGAATTTATACGAGGCTAATTAGATCAAATATAAATTAAAGCTTGCGTATGTGGCGTGTTGAGATCCTAGCATCACAAAAGTGGGGTTGATTCACTGATGTCACATGGACTGCTTTACTGATGTTTTTGCTATGTTTTTGGATCTGGGATCATTTCAGTTGTGTTGTGGTCTATGGAGGGTCAGATGGCTCTCTGATATCATCAAAAATATCAGAATCCGAAGATGAACGAAGGTCTTCTGGGTTTGGAATGACATAAGGGTAAGTAACTAATAACAACATTTTCATTTTTGGGTAAACTAACCCTTTTAGGCCGTAGTTTTTTCTGAGGTTTTAACCTTCATTTTTTTTTTTTTTTTACAATTACATTTGGGTTTTTTTTTTTATAATAAGTTTTATTTCTGTCACAATAAGAAAAGGTCTGTCAATACACTTTAGTGATATAAACTGATAACTCAGAATCAGGTCTTATTTGCTTCATAAAAAGCTAGTTCCTTAACTTTATGATGAATTTTACATATAGTCTTTAGAGAAAGTGCTACCTGCCTTTCTTTTAACGAGGACCCAGGAGCCACTCTCTCAAGGTGAAGCTCGTGCTGTCGCGCTGCATTAGGGCTCTTTTAGAGGTGCGCTGACAGTAATGCATCAGATGGCACAGTCATAAGAGAAGCTGACAGGTGGGCGAACAGGTGGAGCAAGTAGACTGAATTTAATCAAAGCAATGACAGAGGCAACCCCTGCATGCTAGTGCCCCATCAGAGACACTCTCCGCCAACCAGACACCTGCATGTAGACCGGCAGAGGTCAGAGGGAGAAACGTAGGGGGGCGAGAGGCAGGAAGAGCTGCAAATGAGTGTTGAAACGAGTGAATTGGGAGGAGAGAAAGCAGCGGGAGCAGGTTGGATGGAGAGCTGAACCAGACACCTTCTGGGTTCACCTCCACAGGCTTAACACACACACAGCATCATGCAGATATTTTTTGAAGTGGTTACAATGACATTCTAGGCACATTTGCTGCCCCAGACAGGAATGAGCAGTTGCTTTTATGTATGATGCTTTAGCTCTTTTACGGTACTTGTCAGACGTTTGGCATCAGTAATATATATTATTTATTATTAAGATTTTTAATTTCAATCAGCATTTATCTATAATAGGTATTATTCACTAACAAAAAATAATATCATAAATGTAAATGATTTCCAATGATATTTAAAGTTTATCAATGTGATACAGAAATCAAAATTGATATTAAAAATAGTTTTAAAAAAGTTTAAATCAATCACTGCAATATAGAAAAATGGTCTGAAATTATTAATTAAAATCTATAATTGCAAAAAATAGTCAGTCACTGCAGAAAAATGGATCACTGCAATATAAAAAAAAAACACGTAAATTAAGGCCCAGTTTCACAAACAGGGCTTAGATTAAGCCAGGACTAGGCGTGAGTTAAATTAAGATATTTAAGCAACTTTTACAAAAATGCCTTATAAGAAAATATTATTATTATAGGTGTGCATCTTAACTAGGATCAATGACACTGACATGTTTTAAGATATGTCAGAGCAAGATATTTTCATCTGAGACAGCTCAAACATGCTAATTAGCCTGGGACTAGCTTAAACCTTGTCTATAAAACTAGGGGTAAAAGAATTAAGAAATAATCAAATAAAACAAAATATAATAATAATCTAAATTAATCAGTGCAATACAAAAAAAGGTCTGAAATTAAATAATCAAGCAATATAAAATTGCCTGAAATTGTCAAATTTTCCTTGCAATATAGAATAAATTGTCTGAAATTATTAAATAATCAAATAAACCAAAATTCACAATAATAGTGAATGAATTACTGTAATTTAGAAACAAATCACTGCTAATCACCTCCAAATCAGCATATTAGAATGATTTCTGAAGGATCATGTGACACCAAAGACTGGAGTAATGATTACAGGAATTAATTAAAATAGAAATGAGAGATTTTAAATTGTAGTAATATTTCAGAATATTACTGTATTTTTAATTAAATAAATGCAGCCTTGGTTGAGGCATTTTTTTTTCTTCAGACTTTTTTTTCTAGAAACTTGTTTGTGCGCATGCATATGCTTATATATGTTGAATGTTGTATTGGAAATCCAGTGGGCTGAAATATCTGCAGGAGTCTTCTGCACACACATGTGCACACACAGCAGTCAGCTACAGGTAATCATGCTGCTCACGCACAGTCTGAGACATCAAACCCTCCCTCAGCCATTTTCCCTCTGAACACACACCAGAGATGAGAATGAAAGCATGAACTCCTCATGGACCCGCGTACTGCCTGTCTGCCAGCGATTCATTCAGGCTCCCACAAACTCATTCATTTATTCATCTGTGCATTCATTTATTTATAAATGCATGTATTTGTCTGCGATGCAATATTATCTTGTGCAAATATAATTAATAGATTTTTCATGTATATGATTTAATGCATCTTGTTTTATTCATGCTTAGATTTATTTTTTACTTGAAAAGAAGGCAAGGAGAGCTATTGGTCTCTCTGTTTCACGGCACCCATGCCGCATTACCTGGTTTAGAGCCAAAATGGTGGCGTTGTCCAATTTGCCTGGTGTTAGTTTTGGCTCCACCCTGCCACTGGTATGTCTGCTGTTCAGAAATTAGCATAGCCTCACACCTCGTCCTTCTCTCATTCTGTGTGTCTGCTCCATCTGCCGTGCTCTAGTCACCAGCTTGCCTGCTCTGTGGCACAGTATTCCCAGGGCTCACGGCAAACATGTGCGGTGCCCGCAGAATCACCACTCGCCTTACAGCAGCATTTCAGGCATCAGTACTTGATCAGGAGAAAGGCAAAGTGGTTTCAAGTATCTGATTTATTGTGGAAAATCTGAGACAGATCGTATAAGGGTAACACTGCACGCTAGTCCAATTTGTTAGCATTAGATAACGCATTAGCTAACATTAACTAACCAGCAGCAATATATAGAGTATTTATTAATATTAGTTATCAAAATACTTATATTATGCATTACTATTATATAATATAATGTATTAATGTTAGTTCATTCATCATGGACTAACATTAATAAATTATATGTATAATTGTATTATATAGGTGTCACACCGTCAGGTGTCTCGTGTGTATGCTTTGTTTTCATTCTGTTTGTTCCATGTGCTTCTTCGTTTTTGTTTTCATTTCGTTCTCCATGTGCTGTGCCTCATTTGTGCCCTGCCCGTTTCATTATGTTTGTTCCTTTCCCAGCCGTGTCATTCCAGGTGTCTTGAGTTCTGTCTTGATTAGTCTTGGTATTTAGTTCATGTTTTGTCCAGTACTCAGAGTCCGTTTTTAAAATAATGTCTTGTGTATTGCACGCATTGATTTTGCATTTTCGTCAGTGTTCCATTGTTTTCTTTGTTCTGTTTAATTCAATGTTTATTTTGAGCATATCTCTTCCTCCGTGCTTCCTCTGTCTTGCTATGAAGCGCAGTCATGACGACTCCAGCGTTACAGAACAATGGAAAGTAGAGATGGCATTCATTGATTAGCTCGTGGAGCTGATTCGCCAGGACCCGAACTTCGAGGATTACATTGTTGGATTCTGCCAACTTGCAGAACAGTCGGGTCTCACCGACGCTGAAATTGTGTCTGCATTTCGGGACAGTGCTCTTTTGTATCCGGGAGGTGGATCTTCCAGATCTCACGGGTCTGCCATGGAGATCGGCAGTGTTTTTATCACTCATGACTTTCCGAGTACAGGCAGGCTTTCGGCAGCGTTCGCGGCCAAGAGAGTTGTGTGAGATCCTCATGGTTTCCAGTCCACATCACCTGGGTCTCAGCCCCGTATAACAGTCTGAGGAGCAGTTTAACTAAATGTTGGTTCCGTTTTTACGGCCAGGAGTGCCGTGTAAAATCCTTGGGGTTTCCGATCCGCATCAGTCGGATGCCAGCCCTGTATCACGGTCCGAGGAGCCATGTTCAAAGTCGGTTCCAATTTCACGGCCAGAGGTGCCGTCAGAAATCCTTGCGGTTCCCATTTCGCACCATTTGGGTCCCTGCCCCGAATCCAGTCCCAATCGGGCCCTAGACCATCCTCCCCCTGAGACACGTGTCAACCCAGGCTTGGTACCGGAGGAAGACCTCCCCAAGAATTTTTTGGAGAGGGGTGAAGGTCCCTGGGTCATGATGGGGAGGGGTGGGACGGGGATCAAGCCAGAGCCTGTCAGTGACCCTGAGTTGCAATGGCCCAATCACCAGAGCCTGTTGATGACGGTCATTTGCCGTGGCCCGATCCGCCTGAGCCGATCAGAGGCTCCGTTGGTTCCACCATTGATTGCTTATGAATTCTTGTCACACCCTGAACCGGTCACAAAGGCCTTTGAATTCTGGCCTTGTTGCCTTCACTATTTTGCAGCCCCTCCCAAGTGGGAGTCTCCGCTGTCTGATCAGCCCAGATGGGCGTCTCCGCCAGTGATAGCACGGCCTCCCGCGATGATGCTTTCGGCCATATAATCTAAAGGAGGTTTCGCTGGTGGCTGCACAACCCACGGACACCTTGGAGCCTTTTGGCGCTTTTCCACTACACAGTACCAGCTCGCCTCGACTCGACTCGACTCGGCTCTGTTTGGTTTTCCACTGTGTAAAAGTTGTACCTGTACCGGCTTCCAGGTACTTTTTTTC
>JAUCMT010000134.1:5769345-5785512 GCA_032357475.1 Enteromius thamalakanensis
CTGTCCTTGAAGCTTTTTTGGGGGGCAGTACGGGACCGAGCCGAACTTCGAACCCTGCCCTCACTAGGGTTAATACAACTAGGGTTTGGGGTTCGCCGTTCTCCCGGGCTCGCTCCGCTGACAGCATGCCAAACCAGCTATTCTATTATGAGGAAAACGTGAACTCTTGAAGTGAACGTTTTGCAAATAACGCATTTCGAGAGGAACGCGTTACGAGTTAATCCCACACAGCCGACGGCTCATCAGCTAATCAGTCCCCCTTGCCAGCTTCCAATCACCTCATTTTCCTTCCACTATATAAACCCCAGATTCCATTCCATCCTCAATCTCGCTTCAAGCATCCCCCCACCTCCCCTTCTCCACCGTTATTCAGTTCACTTCCTCCGGGGGGGCAGTACGGGACCGAGCCGAACTTCGAACCCTGCCCTCACTAGGGTTAATACCACTAGGGTTCGGGGTTCGCCGTTCTTCCAGACTCGCTCCGCTGACAGCATGCCAAACCAGCTATTCTATTATGAGGAAAGCGTGAACTCTTGAAATGATTCAGTGATTGTTTTGAGTTAGGATTTGAACAAACCCTGCAATGGTTCATTTGCAGCAGCTCTCATAATTTACTGGTTTGTAACAAACAATACGTAATTTAAACTAGATGGAGCCATTAAGCAATACAAACAAAATTATTATCAGTTTTACATTACTTTAAATCATTCTTCTTCCACAATGTTCCAGTATGTCATAGATTAGAGCTTCATTACATCCTTATTTAATACCCACATTAAAAGCAGCATAGAGGTTTTAGGTCATCATTCATAAAAATTAATAGTATGGTTTATACATTAAATCATTTTAAAATCCATTGCCCAGTTTCAACAAACCAACAAAAAGTTAGGAAAACCATTCATATGTTATAAGGGTAGAAGTCATAATGGTATTATCACTAATGATTTACACACCAATAAAAACAAACACTCTTTATTGGCATCTAAAGGTTCCATGAAAAACCTTTAACGTCCATGAAACCTTTTTGTTTATGGTAAAATTTAAAGGTTAGTTGTTTTGTTCTTAGTGTTCTTGACACTAAGAAAAAAAACTTGTTTGGGGTGCTCATTGGTTCTAGTAACCACCAGAAAGCAACTCAAACAACTCAAAACAACCACATGGCTGCTGGAGTGAGAAATGTAATTAGAATTTTACAATAACCATTGCGTGCATCTTCAGGCAGCTTAAGGCACGAGGTTCTTATCTGTAGGTCTGTGTTTTTTTATTACAATTGTGAGCCATTTTCATAAAACGACACACAGAGAGATCAATTCATACTTCACGCTGCATAATCTGACTTCTCGGGTCATGAACATACAACCAGGGTGATTCTGAGGGCTTGTGAATGAAGACTCAAGCAGGGGGCTGATCTGTAGGAGTTTGCTGGATTTCACACAAAGAGCCATAAACACAAGAGATGGCTCAGGATGAGCGGCTATTGTCAAGCAAATAGCACCATCACATCAAAGGAGAAAGCATTGGTGTGTTTTAATGCGGCGAGGAAAGGGGGAAGGTAGGATCAGAGTTGTAAGAAAAACGGGGGTGATAGAGAGGATATCTGAGAGAGCTGATTTCTTTAAAGTGTTCAGATTGAGAAGCATTTGCCACAGCTGTGAACATGAAACTTCTCAGAGTTCAGAAATAAAGGTTCTGTACTAGCATTGATGGATCTGTCTATGGAACCCTTCCAATCCCGCAAAAGGTTCGTTTGATTATTAAGATGATGTTCACGCTTTAAAAATATGGTTCTTTTAAAAGTATAGTTCACCAAAAGGTTCTTTTGTGGAACCAAGAGTGGTTCATAAGGTGACACTACAAAAAAAACGTACAATTTATAAAAGCTTTCCAATGCACAAAACATTCAAGTCAAGTTATTTATGCAGTTCTTTTTACAACGCAGCTTTACAGCATTAAACAGTGTGCTGTTCTCCTTTAGTGGATAAAAAGTCATTGAATTTGATCTGTATTTAAAAACAAAATGGTTAACTTCTAACAGTTGATTTCAGTATATTTTGAATGAAATAAAAATAATTATTTTTTCAAAAATATTATTTTGCACTTTTTCCCACCCCATCACACTTGTGATTTTCCCAGTCTAAATTGACTGTGCTACAAAATTAATTTCTCATTGTGAGTTTGCTTTTTTTATCAGCCTTTCAAAGGTTTTGTTTTTCGTTTTGGAACTTTTCATAGATTATAAGTATCATCATATGCCTCATTGACCTAAGCTCATGCACCTCTATTCTAAGTTAATTTGACTGACAAATAAATAATTATTCACAAGTAATACGTTTTCTGTTTAAAAACTTAGGTGCATAAGCTTAGCAGAATAAGACCTGCACTGTAAAAAATGAAATAAAATCCATAAAACTTCCAGTAAAAACTAGCTGGTTTACCGGAAACAAAATATGGTAGCAACATGTTCGTTTTTTTTAATGGTTTCAATTTAAATGAACATTTAAATACTGCAATTTCATTAACTGATATAAAGTTAATATCAAATTACTGAAATATTTTGTACCTTTGTAATACACCGATAACCACAAAAAGCAGGGGGTGACGAGAAAGTCATACAATAAACACTGCAAACAATCACAAGCAGCATTTAATCCTTAATGCAAACATTAATTTAAGAACTTTAGCTGTAACATACAACCCTACAAAACTGATAGAAAAATTTGAAATGTAACACAGAGAATTCTGGGAATGTTAAATTACGGTTATTTACTGTAAATAATACATTCTTTTTCCACTTCCAGAAAAAGTATACCACCAATGTCCAATACAGTGTCTCACCTTAAATAGTAACTTACCTTTAACCGTTTAACAGGTGTTTACGGTAGAATTGTAATAGTAATTCTTTATAGTGAATGGCCAATCATTTCCAATAGGAAACAAAAAACCTGTCCTAACTAAAAAAAAACAAGGTAACAAAAAGTTGAAACTTCAGATTTGGTAATTTTCATGAGACTTTAAAAGGCAGGTAATTTTTGGACTGGGAACACGAATTAGGAAAAGAAATTTCAGCACAGCATAAGCATTAAATACATCTCAAACTAAAACAGCATCATTGAAATGAAGGCAAAGTACTGATTTAAATAAATTTAATATATAGGATAATATACAAAAATATGAATCTTGAATAACCCGAAATGACATGTTGAAACTTCTTTAAATGAAGTCTATATCTTATAATTCAATATGACATATACAAACTTAGTAACACTACTTTTTTTTTAGAATTGTAAGATATAAACTCACTAAAATGGTTATTTTAAATTGTTTACTGAAAACTTCAAGGAACTCAAAATGATCCCTCTACAGCATTGCTGTAAAAAAAAAAAAAGATTTTAAAGCATTTATTTTTAGAAGATGTAAATAAAACCTTTTGTAAGTTTCACATGGAGGCACTAAGATAAAGTATTTGGAGTAAATACGTCCATTACTAAAGGTGACCTTTGGTTTTTCGGGCTAATTCACAGGTAAATGAAAAGCAGGAGCCTCAAATGGTAGCAGAAAAAGTCATTTGAGTAAACTAATTATCAGAGCTGAATTATTCATCTTCCTTCAAGAGTACTGGTGACGTGAAGGTCAGGAGCTGAGAGCGGGATGATCAGGCGCCATTTGTGCTTTCTCTTCCTTACATACTAACAAATGCAGTGAGAGCCTTATTAACACTCCAAGTTTGTGTCCTTTAATTAGCGAGGCAGAGCAGAGATTTTTATGCTTCAGTTACGAGATGACATGAAGATGTGTTATCAGTAAATACATCCTGGTACTAGCTGTCAGCTCACGTATCAATTCATGTGTTAATTTTAACTTAATCATTACATTTACTTGTTATTTTGTGTGCATGTTATTGACTTAATGTTATGACAAACAATATAATGAGCCGCAGTACAAAGACAGAAAAAATTTTAAACAAACTTTAAACAGTAATTTTTTAAAAAATACACTTTTATAAGAAATATTCTTCTATTGCAAGTACAACTTTGTTATAAAAAACAAATGTGTTTTCATCCAAAACAATGATTATCAGATGTAATAATAGTATGAATTATTACTATTGTTAATGTTATTATTATTATTATTATTATTATTATTATTATTATTATTAGCATTGTTCATTAGCTTGTGTTTTTTTCTGATTTGATAAGAATGGGTTTATTCAAGAAAGTCCAGAAAGGCAAAGGAATCTCTCGATATCTGTGTAAATAAAAATGTGACCCTGCAGCGCAAAAATACATTGCAATTACAAGCAATTATCTCAATAATAATGTTTTTTGCACCCTCAGATTCAAGATTTTCAATAGTTGTATCTCATCCCAATATTATCCCTTCCTAACAAACCAAATCAACGCAAAGCTTCTTTATTCAATACTTGATACTTATGATGTTTTGTGGACCAGTGTCACAAATGATTTAATATCCATTAATGTGTCTCTGGGCCTCTACAGAAGTGATGCAGTGTCCGGCCATAAACCCAGAGGAATTAAGCCAGATGTTAACCTTTACTCTGACCTCAATGTTACATATGCTATGAAAGCATAACAGAAACTTCTAAATAATACCAAGTGCTAGAAATTGATCAGAGGAAAGCTCAGTCAGGGCTTCACGTGATTAACAAAGCTTTTCCCTTTTCTGTGTCATTAGGCAATGATGTAGCAGGCGGACAAGGACACAAAGGGTTAATGGTTTGAATAAAAACATCTGCTATGATGGATTTCAGTCCATTAAATGTTACTTTATTAACCAAAGAGATTTATTTGCATTCATACAACCGGCACTGTCCTTTATTTCATAAGCTAATTTAAGCGAAGTAATGGGGTGAAATCAGATATATTGAGTAGCTTTTCACAAATCAAGAGCAGGATTAAAATGGCTCTGCACATAATGCTCAATTTTTCTAAGTGCTGTTTTCATGTAAAGTCAGGTCTCTATGTAGGATTTCAACTGTTAACTATTTAAAAACCAAATGTGCACATCAACACAGTTGTGTTCAGGCAAAATGGGCTTTGGAACCATCACAAGTTAAGCTTACAACAAGATTTTAAATTAATCTTCTCATTCAAAGTTAGTATTTCTGAGAAGATAATTAAGAATTAAGAGATATAAGCAATACAAAAATAAAAACAAAGAGTCAGAATTGGGAGTTTAAGAAGGTGCTTGTTTCAGCCGTGGAAAAATAAATAAATAAACACATTTTATTGCACAATTTTGACTCTTTTGTTCAAATCTTGAGTTTACACCACAAATCTGAGTTGTTGTTTTTTATTTTTTTTTATTTTACAGAATTGTGAGATTTGTGAAGTACAGATTTTAAAAGGCTGTAATTATTGTATTTTAAAATATGAAAAAGGATTAGGACTAAACAAATAAAGTCATTGTCATTCAAGAAAAATATATTACATTTTGACTTTAATCTCAGGATGTTTTTCTTATTTTTTATTTATTGATCAAAAAATCCTGTAGAAATTACAGTATTACTTAGATTACTGGATCAACTGTAAATTTAAATTGATGTTATTTAAGGGCAACAGTTCGTTCAAAGATTAATGGACATTTAACATTAAAAGTCTTTATTGTTACAGGAAAAATACTCATACAAAGCATTTCTGAGAACCAATATCAGAAAAAGATATTCCTGGTTCCCAGAATGCTTTGCATGAGGCTGTTTTTAATAGTGTTATTCTGTAAAGATTTATGTTAATGTAAGGTGCTGGCAGCCAGCTGCATAATTTCAGCAAATCTTTTTACAGTGTAGCTATATCTGACAGTTCTTATTCTGATATAGAATAGAAACCTTGAGCACAGAATGAAAAAAATGTAAAAGAGTAATTGCAACTTTTAATTGCAAAGATCAGAATTTGTAAGAACATTAAAAGTCACAATTCACTTTTTTTTTCTTCACAAAAGTGAGTCTGTCAGGTGTAGCTCTTATTTGCATGGGTTAATGTATGTATGTGGTGCTGCTGTGATGAGAGCCACAGACAGCAGAGAGAGGAAGCAGGCGACGGGACTCACAGACACACACAGGCCTGCGTTTGATGTGCAGACAGCTGGAGGTGTGAACGGGACACACACACACACACAGCCTGCCTGTCTCGTATCAGCAGATATTTGCTGTATCTCTCCGTTTCTCTGTATTGTGTTAGATCAAAATCTGTC
Source organism: Enteromius thamalakanensis (assembly GCA_032357475.1). NCBI lineage: Eukaryota > Metazoa > Chordata > Actinopteri > Cypriniformes > Cyprinidae > Enteromius > Enteromius thamalakanensis. Next base: position 5,775,553 of record JAUCMT010000134.1, read on the forward strand.
CAGTACAGCTCAGCAATGTACTCTCCCAACATTCATCACAGCTCATTTACATATGCAAATAATCAAGCCACTTTTACATTTTCTGTATAAAAATGATGCTATTACAAATATGTCTTGTCCCGTATAGATGTAACTCAGTATAAAGTGCAGGGTAAGTTTACGAAACGATTGTGGCTTGTTCAAATTACTAACAGTAATAATGAGCAATAATAACAGTGATACTTTAGCAAACACTAGCACTAAATACCACAATAAATTAAAGAGGTAAAAAGCCAGCACATTATAGCACATCTGAGAGGCAATGAACCAAGAAATGATCTGCACTGATCTGGCCGCCTTTCTAGTATAATGCTCATATTGCGAAAACAAAACTAAGCACAGTTGACTTTATATAGTAACTCTGTAATCTCCACATTATCCCATAACAATGAGTTAATGTAATCAGTGTGTGTTGGGATGAAAGTCATTAATAGAGCTCAGGCTTTTATCTAACTGCTAATCAGCATCATGTCATTGTGAAGGAGATTAATATGAGCGTTTAGGATGAGATATCAAACGCATTGACTTCTGTCTTGAGTTTGAACAGGGGACTGTCATCCCAGCTCAGCATTAGCACAGGATTTACATGCTGTGTTTTTAATCATGGTCAGGAAAATAAAGAGTAATAGCATATGCTGTTTTATCTTCTTATTTGATAAAAAGGTTGATGGACGCCTCATGACTTTTATTCTTGTGTGATCAGGTGTGTTCTGTCTGACATGTTGTACAGTTTAGTTGGAATTAAGCATGTTTTGTACATTGAGTTTACCACACCGCTTGTACTTTTTATGTTTGACCCTGATCTGAAGCAGAGTTTGATAGTGAAAAGAGCTTGATAAGACTTATGAAACATCTCTGCAATTACAACTGCTTGTGCGTCGGTGTTTTACATTCCACTCTGTATTACCAAACAAAATCTCACCATTTGGGTCTCGTAAACCATCCAGTACTCGTTTAAAACAATAACACATGTGTTTGTCTCACAACCGGAAGTCTCTGTGCACAGATAAACCTTAATTTAACCGAACAAACCACAGCAGTCAGAACATCCCTTACAAAAAGGTATTTAGTGTGCTATTAGTATACTGTTTTTTTTTTTAACCCTGATCCTTAATCCTATCCTTTCAGTTTTTATTTACTTCCCAGAAATGGGCTTTATGTGCATAACTATAGATGTGTTATTTATACTTATTACACGGCTCTCTGGAATGCTTAATTCTGATTGGTCAGTTGAGACATTTACAGGTTCGTTCTTTTCGCTCCAAAGTAATAAGGCATAGCCGGGACTACTTGTGTGTTTAAATCCCTCCACGCCAACAAAGATTACCGTTTGGCGCCATCCTGTGACAAACACTAGACAACATGTGGTGCAATAAATAACTTAAATACATCAGTTGTTATATATTCATATGTAGATGTTATAAATTGTCTTAAGGTTGAATGTTAGTCACGTGGTACTATATCGTTTCGCAGAAGGATGAAAATGTTAATTTAAACAAATACGCCAATAAAATGTTTCAAATTCATATTCATGTTCAGTTTTTTTTCTTATGTGGCAAGTAGCCGTGAAATAAGCGGGATAATATACAGGCAGCCGGTAGTTATCGCGAAATAAGCCCCTTCAGCGTGATGCAATCACACTGTTGGGGCTTATTCCTGCGATAACTACCGTCTTTCTCTACATTATCCCTTACATATATATATACACACACACACACACATACAGTATACAAATACATACAAAGATATCCAACCTGATTGTGATTTACAATGCTTCATTTGATTATACTTCACAGTCTTGTACCTTTGTCTTTTTTTCTGATTTTCAAACGATTATTTTTGAAATGATTTCAAATAAAAGTTTGTAACGTTACGATTCACCTCATAGCTGGTTGGTTTCTTTTATTGCTTATTATTTAATAAAGGCTTTTATTTAATTATAAAAATAATCTGCAAAAATGAACAAATTAATGAAATGCATTTGTTTGTGTTGCACGCCGTCTCAAATCATGCTTAAAGAAAGTACTTGAGAAACTGCAGTTTCCACTCTGTATGCTTTCCACTTTGGAACAAGACTGTGACACATTCACGTTACATGATTGACTGATTTTCACGTAGAAAGGGCAACTGTACACCGCATTAAAAGTATTTGTCATTCATGTTTTCATATCCATTTGCAAAACTCAAAAAATGAACAAATGAAATCATTTATGAGAGCAAAGGCACCCCCTGGTGTTTCAGGGGCTGTATGCAGCTTGCGTATTTTGCGTATAGGGAGAATCGGCTCTGACTAACTGCATGTAGTGGACACTAAAGATTTTACATCTTTCATTAATTGAGTCAAAATCACACATTGGTTTTAAAGATGTAAAACTTGCCTTAAGTGCTTTTTTATATATGCATACTTAAATTTTTCAAAGCCTATATGTACAGCGAAAAGAGCATTAAAATGTTGCGTATTGTAATATCATATAGCCAAAATGGTTCCTTTTCAACTAGTTTAGGAAAAACCATCTGGTCTTGACCAGTGCGTTTCCATTTGACACCCACTGTCAGGTGTGAAGCAGCCTGACGTCTCCATATCCTACCTTAGCTCTAATGGTGTCGATGAAGCAATAGAGTCTCCTTCCCTTTCATCTACTCTGATTTACGACCAGAGCTACCAAGATTGCCTTTAACAGCCCCGACAATGCAAGGTCTCGCCTCACAAAGACCCACGCAAACACACACCATCCCGCACTTCTCCTCGTCAAGGTTAAAGCGGACAAAAACAAATAAATGATCACATCATGACCGATGTCTCAACTAACTGTGGACAATAAAATAACCAGTAAGGGCTGGGGATGCTAATGAGGCTGTGGAGGTGAAGGTGTTTATGGCTAAAACAAATGAAACCGCGGTGGAAGGCGGTCAGGGCCTCAATCACGCACCGCAGATGCCGCCAGCGGCAGGTAGGTCTGCTAAGAGCGGCAGCAAATTCCCTCCCCTTGACAGTGAAGCTGAAGCTGGTCGCACCGGTGATAAATAGCCCTCTTCGCAGCAGGGTCGTCCTCACGGGAACGCCAGGTTTTTGTCTTTTGACTCCTCCCGGGGTCCGCAGGCCATGACGTTCCCAAATGAGATCCGGTTAAGAATTCCTGCATGCCCTCTCTGCATCCTATTTTAGAACCCTTACCGCCACAGCGGGCACAAAGATGGCGTTCTTCATGGCAAGCTGCAAATCCCAAGTGAGAGATTGAGAAAAATGGGGGTTTAAAATGGTCTTTTGTTAAAACGGTGAGGAAAGAAAGATCAGGGTTGACAGAACATGGCAGATGACATATGAGCAGCAAAAATAAATAACAGAACGCCTTGAGGACAGGCTAAAATGGGGATTCAGTGTTCTTACAATAAATCTGACTTTGGATACGTCAGCAAATGTAGCGCAGATTTTACGTCACACTGAGGGGAAACGTCATGGTAGTGCTCAAAAAAAATTATTGTCTTGCAAAATTCCCCAACTGTTTAAATGTAAATAAACAATTAAAAGAGGCTACTTTAAATCAACAAATAATAATAATAATAATAATAAAAAATAATAAAATAAAATCAGATACCCTGTGAGAAGAAGCTGTATTTTTCCCTCTATTGATCCGGACTGTCTTGTCCATCCCGTGACTCTCCTGATCTAGCCCTCCCACCAGCTTACAGGGACACACACACAAGCACACATACATCCCAGTTTATAGACAGGGCTTAGCAGCGTGGAGGGACAATTTCAAGCCTAGTCACTCCGCAGTGACCCTAAACCAGAGACCGCCACTGGATTAGACATTCTCTCTCTCTCTCTCAAACACATCCCTCAAACACCCATTTACAATCTGTTACACTGTTCATCGCTCTCTAATTCTTTCTAGATCTCTTTTCTTCTTCATGTGCTCGCCTAAACGCTCCTTTAATACTGGACACAGCTGTCTCAAAGATGGTTTTTCTTTGTGTTACAGCATTCAAACTATTATTTTCTGTTACATTTATGTCTGGTCTAAAATCCTTACACTATATCCATCATTTTATTGCATTTTTAAAAAGTCCTCAGGCACGGCCAATCAAATTCACACTAAATTTTACTCTGGACATATGATTAAAAACATGCTGAGCTAGTAAACAGAGTTAATAATTCACAAAAACATTCAATTGGGGTCTGAGGATGTTTAGAGAACTAGTTTGCTCAGATGGTTTAAATACATCAGTTGAATAAAACAGTTCACCGATTCTTTTTAGTCCTATTATTCTTTTTCTTTTTAAATATTCAGAATGTTTTTTTTATGTTTAATCAATCCCATTGGTGACATTTGGTGGTATTTTGTTCCGTCACCATAACAAAGATAGGTGTAGAAATCTAATTTCACACGTTTTAAAGTGTCCTTATCAGACATTACACACATTTACTGTAGTAAACCAAAACCTATCCCTAACCTTTCAAGTTTTTTGTATAATTATACTGTAACAAGAACATTAAACATTAAAATAAAATATAACCATATTAGTGCTCTCAAATCATATCCAAAATAAAAGTTTGTTTACATAATATGTGTACTATACAGTATAAATTAATATTTAATGATTATATTTAACATTATATATAAATATAATATATATATATTTTTTTTATCCAGAAATATATATAAATATACTCATTACATTCACATATATTATGTAAAAAAACTTATTTTTATTATTATTAATCATAATTGATATCTTTTATATATGTGTGTGTGTGTGTGTATATTAGTGCTGTCAAATAATTAATTGCGATTAATCACATTCAAAAAATCTAAAAAATTTAGTTTACATAATAATGTCATGTGTGTGTATATATATGTATATTTACATATATATATGTATGTATATATACAGTGTGTGTATAACATTTTTCTTAACTATATACATATGTGTGTTTGTATTTATGTATACATAATAAATATACATATTGCATACACATATTATGTAAACAAAAAAAATGTGAATGTCAAAATGAATAATCTGACTGCTCTATGATTTACTCTGGTAGCAAACATTAATTTGTTTAAATTATTATAATAAATATTAGTGCTGTTATCTGTGACAAGCTATTAGGACTGTACTGTAACTAGCCTAAACACAAGCTAATCATAACTTCCAAGTAACTTCCCGAATTCTGTCTCAATACACGCCGCACCACTTACAATTTCGTTGTGAATTTATCACATTACTCAAAGCTCTCCAAGGACCAGCGAACGCTGCTCAAATGTAAAGGAGGGCGGATTCCGGACCTGGAATTGGTATTCGGTCTTTCTCTTCACCTTCTCCTCCCTCCCTCCCTCCCTCTCTCTTAGTGTGGCGTAACAAACCCATACGGACCATGTGCAGCATCTTGACATTCCCCCAGCGTGCGACTCACTCATCGCATAACACCACTGTCCCATCTCTTTCTTTCACTCTCTCTTCCTTCACTTTCTTCACCTCTCTGTGTTATCGCTCCCCTTTGGAGAGCTATCTCGCTCCCCTTTGCCTTCCTTATCGGTCTGCTCCAGCCCACCACACACACAGGCAAACAAAGAGCTCCATCAGCCCTGGGAAGAGGTGTCGAGAGGGGGCAGCGCAGCCAGGGGCCGGTCTGGAGGGGAGGCGGGCGTCTGGAAGCAGGGGGAGTGGGGCAAAACAGGCTTGTTTTATTACTGGCTAAAGACACGGATATGCTGGTTACGGTTGACGACGATGGAGGGAAAGAGACAGAGAGGATGAGAGGGGAAACAGACACAGGGTTACGCTCTTTGTGTGTCTATCAGTGTTTGCGAGTGCGGTTGAAATGACACCATCAGTGCAGCGGGCGGCAGTGCTTTCTGATAGATGGCTAGACAAGAGGATGGGGGTTGAAAATATCACAGTGTTTTTCTCTCTTATCTGGTGACACAAAACAGTGAAGTGCAGAATAATTTGGCTAATTCATTACGCTGACAGTTTTAGTATGTGTGTATTTTTTTTTTACAATGGGATAAGAAGTTTAATGCATGAATGAGTTACAGAAAGACCGTGTTAATACACACCTGATAACGTGTGATAATGCCACGCACTGGTTGCTAAATGCTAATTAATAATATGAAAGGGTAATTGCTATCTGTTAATTACAGGAAAAATAAATATCATCATTTGTTAGCACTTATGAGTGGTAGAGAGACAAAGAATAGCATGTGATATACATCAGGGTTATCAATAGAGTTGTTGACCTAAAATGTACTTTACGTAGCAACATCCAAATTATCCAGAATATTCAATAAAAATATTTTTCATACAGCAATAATTATATATCATATATAGTATTTTTTATCAATAAGAATAAAGCTGAAACTATTTTTATATGTTTTATTTAAATTAACAATGTAATGTTTGCCCATAATATTATTATAAGGGATGTGTTAACAGCGTTAATTATTTTTTGTCGTTAATTACGTAAAACATTTTAACGCAGTTCATGCGTGTGCAGTGTGACGGATTATTTTTCAGGAATGTGGGGCAGCGATTGCTAAGGAGTGTCATTTTTTAGTATTTGGGGTCCTTGGTAAAGAATGCTTAAAAAGTCCTGAGAGGAAAAAAAGAAAAGAAAAGAAAAACTGTGAGAGAAAGAGTCCTTATTTTACTTAGTATTGATATGTTCTGTTCGTCTTCTACAAACACACACACACACACGACAAAAGACGACAAAACCATAGCAAATCTCCCATCTCCTACCCTCCATCTCCAACATCCAGACTGTACCTGCAGTATCCTCTTCCCTCACTCCCTCCGTTTCAATGGAAATGGGCAGAAACGATCCATTACCACTAATGAATTGATTCAATTGGGCATAATAGAGTCATTTATCTATCAGAGAAAAGCCAATTCACGTTGAGAGAAAGAAAAGTGAACGAGGGGGGAGAGAAAGAAAATGGTGGAAAGGAGGGGTAACTGGGTGCGATTGAGGATCGCTCTCATCTTTGGTAACTAGGCCAGAGTGCTGAAGCTTTGCCATAACATGCCACGATGTCGAGCAGTGCATACACACACAGTAAGTGAATGATTCAATTCCGCCTTGAAGCAGCGGGGTCTGTGATAGGCAGAGCCGTGCGTTTCACAGGAGGGAGGAGGGAGCAGGGACCAAATTGAAAGTTAGTGTGCAAAGTGAATTATCTCTGGCTTCGTTGAGCTCCACTGGCTAGGAGGTGAGAGTGTGTGTGTGCATGCAGGTGAAAGCCAGGCAGCTTGGGAAATAATGATATTATATGACAGCACAGCCAGGCAGAAAAAGCCACATACACAGACATAAAGACACAAGAGTGAACGCTCAATTTTTACGGCCTTGGTTTTGGAAATATGTTTTCTATTCATTTTCTCAATAGAAAAAAAAACCAATCAAATCACACAAAATAAATGCTACCTTGGTGAGCACAGGAGACGTCTATCAGGAAAAAATGTCTTATAGTATAAGTTTTATACACTGTATCAAGTGAATAAGATCACATTGACTTTTCTCTTCTAAAGATGCATATACCCTTTCTTAATATCAGCACATCTTTAAAGGATTTTATGTCAAAGCAGAAATTGGACGCAAAATTTACTTTAACATGTTGTTTTAACAAAAATGTCTCTTAGCAGCGTATGGATAGAACCTCCCTACAAATACACAAATCCATTCACTCACTTTTTAATCCCCCAAAAACCTAAAGAATATTAATTATCAAGCCGTTTTGATTTAATGAGCAGAATGACATCATGCTGCCAAGACCCCCAGAAGAGGGCGGAGTGAGCAGTAGCTCATTATCATTTAACAAGACGTGCACCAAAATAGGTCAGTGTGAACAGGTAAAAAGGTGTTTTTTTGTTGTTGTAATTTGTTTTTACATGACCATTGTGGAACTAAAGTATGTTACAGACATACATTTTTATGAAGACCATAAAGAATCAGGCATAGGATGACCCCTGAAAGATTATGTGAATTCCCCAGATGGAATTAACATCTGTATTCTCCAGACTGAATCAACATCTGATGTGTTACATTGCAACCACAACCCAGTATTCAACATTTTTGTTACCTATTGTAAGACCTCCAATAGGTGGCCTTGGTAGCATCTGTCTTTTGTTTGTTTGTAAAGGTGTGAACCAAATGGCCTTTGATGTCAGGGTATAAGGTCTGCTCACACTGGTCAGTACTTTGGGTTAAGACATAGAAGATTGCTTTGCTACACTACTTTCTAAATAAAACTCTTTTTCCCCTGGACTTTGATCAAGCTTACTTATTTTATAATTTAGAGAAATCTAAAACCATTAAAACCATACAGAGAAATCTAGCAACACCTTGTGACAAACGAAGGGCGTCAATGTGAGTGTGCACACCCAAGCGTAAAACGCTTACGCCGGCGCACTGTCAGCGAGAAACGCTGACGATTCTCATGGGCGATATTCAGCCTGGTGTGTACAAGCCTTTATAGTGCTGGTCTGGGTGGTGGACCTGCTTTATATCAGTAAAAGATCAGTGGGATCCTTTCCAAATTAACCAAATAAAAGAATGCTTTTACATCTAACTTGACTAAAATGACATTTAAATGTATGCTTTTGTCCACAGCGACTTAAGATGCAGTCATTTACTGATATTTAAAGATATATTATGGTTGAATCTGCACAATCTGAACTTTTGTATAAGGGGAAAAATTTTACTTTAGCTTTTAAGTGGAAATCAGCAATGAAATATAGTACATATATTTCCAGACCTGAACAAAAACCTGACATCAAACGAAGAATTGCACTTAAGTTATCCTGTGACATCACATCCTGTTTTGGTTAATTTAGATATCTCTGGTCTACTTATTTATATATCATTTATATATCAATCGAATCTGCACCAAGGTTTGTTTGGAAGTGGACCAAAATTCCCTTAAAAGGCTGCTTGTTTAACACATATTCAAGTGAACCATACTAACAGAGCAATCACACCAGAGTTTAAGCAAAATGAACCTTCCTAGTATAAATGCCGAGTTTTAGGTTTCATTAATTATCCCTTTATTTATTTATTATCCCCATAGCAGCTAGCTGTAATTAGCTTAGTATTGTTTGTTTGACAACTTTTATGCTCTCTCACAGGCAGAATTTGGAGAATATGCCAGCATTAGCAAACAGCTCTACCTCAAATTGGCCTGGGAGTAGATAAACAATAATGCTGTGGTGTGGATCTATTTTTGTGATAGTCTAAACCAGCAGGAGGGCCTTTGAAAGTGCTTCTAAACATAGAACAGCAGCACACAGCACGCAGCCCATCACTTCTGCTTCTGCGGTCCGACAGATCCAGGAACAGAGTAAAGCAGACATGTGCAGCGGGACGCAGGGGGAGGTTGGTGAGCATGTGGGGTCAAACGCTGGCCGTACTGAGAAACAATGTGTCCTGAGAGCTGGCCTCAGATCAGCTCTAGATCTAATGCGAGTCCTTAGGTGGGCTCTACAGCAACTGAGGGTGAGAATCAAAACTACCAAATCCATCTGCTCCATGTGTTGATGTCTAGCAGCTTCCAGGATCATAATATAAACAAAAGGTAAATTGCAACATGAAATATAGAGCTCTGGGTGTCTTCCTACAGCTTCCCCGGTCTGCACAGCATGTTTCTGTCTGCTCATTAAGTCTCTGTGGAGTTGTTGAGTCGATTTTCTGTGTTTTCTCCTGTTTCAGCTTAATGAGTAGAGACAGCTATAAGTAAGCCATCTACAAGTTGATTCCCAGGAAAAGTGTAAACACTGTTTCTGCAGTGCTTTCAAAATATCCCGATCAACCCAATGTCTCAAAATGGTAACAAGAACTTACGGTAACACTTTATTTTAAGGGTCCAGAATAATGCATTAGTTAAGCATTAATTAATGGTTAATTTGTTCACAATTAAT
>JAUCMT010000134.1:5785612-5826847 GCA_032357475.1 Enteromius thamalakanensis
ATTCGTATGAATTTGTACGAATGACCTAAACATAACCCCGCCCCTAAACCTACCCATCACGTGGTTTTAGACAAATCATACGAAATCGTACGAGTAAGGTCGTACGAATTAGTACGAATTGGCACAAAATTGCCACCTCGTACGAATATGTACGAATTGCTCGTGAGACTGTGTTGGAATTATGATATACAATCTCCAAAAGTCATCCACACAAGCATGACGCAGTGCGTTATACATACACAGTTTTCTTATTCAGAAGTTTTGTTTATTGTTTTCATTGGGCAGTTAATACAGAAGTTTCATTTCGCGGGTAATGTCGTACGATTCCCAGAGGCTTATTGCAGCCATTTGAATACTTCCCCATCAGCTAATCACTTTCATGGTCGTAACCAATTGCTCTTTTGATTCCGTAGGCTTCGCGGGACTTTAAGGGGTAATTTGGTGACAATTAAGTTGTTCTAGTTGACGGTCTGAGGATGTATAGGCTCATCAGCACGGTATGTTGATGATGGAGGGCTGCTAGCAGGAATAGCTGTGTCTGGCACTCTCACGGGGGACGTGAGATGCTGCACGCTGACAGAAATCCTGGATGCTAGTTAGCAAGCAGCAGTGCACTGTCAGGTGGCAGGAGTCAAATCAAATGAGAGCCAAGCCACTCCAGCGCACAATGACAACCACTGTGTCTCATGAATTAAAGATGACTGTATGACGAGAGGGAGGAGATACAGAGCAAAAAGCACCGGCGGAGACAAAGACGGATCAATCTCTTCCTCTCATACTTCTTTGTGGGCCACAAGCTCGAATAATAAACACAAGTGGGTTTTTTTGGCCAGATGCGATGGTCTGGAGCGTGCAGACACGCTGCTAAATCTAATGGCTTAAGTTGGCGATTTAAAAATAGATAATGACCTCCTTCCTACAAATCGTCACCGTCACATCCAGCTAAGGCTGCTGGGAGACAGACACCCCAGACATTTGCTCCCGATCTCAGTTTTCTACTTAGATCCCGTGGTTTGATTAGCTAGGGGAGCAAAGGGCTGGGAATATGATTTGCTTGGAGAGGAGGGAGATATTTTATTGGTATCCTGGATGCTTCCAGGATATTAATACATTCAAAATTGAATATCAAGTCAATACTGCAGCTTGATCAAAATAAATAATTAAATACAATAGGGTAACCTGACCCAGCTGTGGTTCATAGGCTAAAAAAACTAATACACTATAATCATAAAATATGATGCATTTTTATAGGATTAATGCTAACCCTTTTTGTTTGTTTGTTTGTTTTCAAAACAAAGTGTTAAAGAGGAAACAAGTTTCAAAAGAAAACATTTTTAAACCAAGCTAAATAATATATTATAACATATTATAAATAATATACTTTAAAACACTTTTTTAGGTTGGTTGGCAGTAGTAAAAATGTAAAGAAACCTATTTGAAACCAAAGAGACCTCTTTCATAATATAGATTTAATAATATACATATGTAAACATAATATTATGATAAAATTATCATTCAATTTAACCCCTTGCTTGCATCATACAAAATATTACTCATTTATATGACATAATGAATTATAAGCTTCTTTAGATTGGTTGGTTGCCTCTGTACCAAATTTATCATAAAATATCTAAATAATGCACAGTGAATCATTATATAATAGACTGATGTCATTTATGATTATGAAAAAACAACAAACCTGTTATGATAATAAAATAATGAACACCTCGAATAATAATATATATTATAATAATGATATATACTAAAAAGCATACATAATTAATCAGAATCGTTATATAATGTATATTATTAACCCATTTTTACAGCCTTCAATTATGGTTTTAACCCCATCTTTCAGCAGGGAGAATTATCAGATATGAATAATTAATTAACCTTAATTTAATATACCATGTTCCAACCAACTCATCACTATGAGGCCAGCACCCACTTCTGACCCAATAGTGCAACCCTGTGCCAACCTGCTCTATTCTCCCTTACAAATAACACAAAATATACCCAACCTGGGACCAGCCCAACAAAATATTTGCTTCCTGTATTTATTCCCGTCTTGTTAAGAAGTCAAGCTGTGAACCCAACAAAGGGCATGTGTTCTGAATTTAGGTCTAACGCTTGTCAGCTCTTTTCTGCGAGCGCTGGGATTGTTTCCTAATAGTAGTTTATGAGGGCCGGTTTGTGAAGCCAGCATTTGGATGTTTCCATTTTAAACCGATCATTAAGGCCCTTTTGCCATGCATTTATTATCTACAACCAGGGAATATTCTCAGTCAGTCTTTCCACAAAAAAACCACATGACACTGCAAATGCTGCTGGAAGGAATGAAGGTTAAAAAACGGCATTGGGAGGAAATGAGGAAAACATAAAGATGCGTATAACTCAATGACTGTGAACAGCTGACATCAACGTAACCCCTGTCCTGTCTCACACAGTTTGAAAAACCATAATAAGTGTATTTTAACCTGTCAGAGGCCATGTTAATGACGCCACTAGACGAGTCTTGTATTTTTTCCATCACTGCAGTGGTTTAAAGGGTCAAATATGATCTCAATGCAACATATGATGCAGTATTATGAAAGCAAGCAGTGTTTTTCTTCTAAGAAATTACCAATCAAATTAATTTGAAGCTGCAAGCAAGCATTAAAAACACAGTACAGATGTTTCCACAATAAGCGAAGCAACACTTCTCGTTCATGTACCATTTTATTGGACTTATATAGAAATACTTAAAAAAACATGAAGTAGCACCATTACTTAAGTTTTACTTTATCATGTAGAACTTTAAATGTCAGAAAAATAAAACTCTTGATACATTTTCAAATCTTGTTTCAGCAAATATAATATTAGTATTTGACCATGAGGTTAAAGGCCTTTTATCATAAAATAAAATATACTTTGTTTTTAAACTTTGCTCAATAAAGTACATAGACGCTCAAGTAACTTCACCTACATATACATAAACAAGTGGTAAACAAACGTATTAAAATAGAAATCCTAAACCTATAGTGGCGCAACAGAACAGAACTCTGTGATACCCACTGGAATCTAATTCATACAAATTTTTAGAAAGCTTAAACGGTTCCTTTTTGTCTGAACGTACTAAGTTTTATACATTTCGACATATTTCGTAATAATATAGAATAAAATATGCTTTATATTACTGAATAGAAAATATGCTGGGTGAAACGGATTCAAAAGACATTTTTTTCTCTTTTTTGCTGAACCTAGAAACCCTCCAACCCAACAGAATACTGTCCGACGCAAATGCACATTTCTTGGTCTGAATCGCCATCCGCTTTTCGAGTGATATTAAAATAATACAGTGTTCGTCGCCACGAGGCCATACTAAAAAATAAAAAGATATTTGAACCCAGCTACAAAAAAGTTCACTGAACTTAAATTAAAATATCTGTAAACATCTTTGCAATACGAAATATAATCTTTCAAGTCAAAAAAGAATAAAATACTTCAATCTGTATTAATGTCATCATGAATATTTAAAACTTGTGGAATTTCTGCTTTATCTATACATATATATTTATATATGTAGGATATGTTGCTGTTCTCCCTCAAACGAGTTCCATCGCGTAAGCTGCAGTATCTCCACACCGCTGTGAGTCTCTCTCTCTTTCTCTGTGTGTGTGTGTTTGTGTGTCAGACAGGAAGCCGTCCAGATTCCCCCAAACTCCAGGTCTGCTACCAGTACATTCGATCAGTGGAATCGAAAGGCTCGTTTATGCTAACAGTCTAAGGTACCTCGGGTGAGACCGTCGGCTGTCCTTACTTCATTAAACGCTTGTTTGTGTACAGTTGACTAAAACTATTGATTACTAGGCTTGAATATTTAAAACATGCATTAGATGTTGAAAATATTTGTCCCGAGCTACAGTACAGTATGAACAACGGCCGTCCCTTTTTGGATACTGCAGCTCTACATACATATGTATATACACGTACAATAACACACGTTATTAGGCTCTCTCACAAAGTCACGTGGGCGCCCTTTAGGAAAAAATACGTATAGCCTGAGTAACTGTAGCATGGCAGACGGGGCATTTGGGCTCGTTCCTCTCGCAGATGCGGTTGGCACACTCCATGCAGAACAGGTTGTGGCCGCAGGGCACCAGAGCCGCGATCACCTCGCTCTCAAAGCACACCGAGCAGTCCCGGCTTCCCTTGCGGCTCGTCCCAGATGAGGATGAAGAGGAGGAGGATGAGGAAGAGGAGATGGACGAGTCGGAGGGAACACTCTGGTGATGCGATCCCATCGGGTAACATGGGAAGCTGAGCGTGCCCCCGCCCGGATCGCTGCGCACCCTGCGCGCCAATGGATGCTCAGTCGCACCATTGGACTGGTGCAACGGTGGGGACAGCCTGGGCTGGTTGGCTCTGCGCTGCAGCCCGTTGTTGTTGGCATTCATGGAAGCATTAGTGGGGAAAACAGGCGACGAGGACGAGGTGCTGTTGGTGGCGCGCTCGTACTGCGACCACATCAGGCCCGGCGGCGCCGGAGTGGGGTCGAATCCCGGTGACGGGTCGAAGGCCAAGTCGGCACAATCAGGCGAGATCACCTCGCTGCTGTAGACAAATCCATTGGTGTTGTTGTTGTTGTTGTTGTTGTTGCCATTGCTGGAGGCAGTGTAGCTGAGGGCGGGGCTTGGTGGGCTGTAATCGGCCAGCCTTGAGCTGCTATTGTTGCCGCCGAAATACGAATCAGTGGAGGCGCTCCCCAAGGAGCTGGAGCTGTCGTTGCGGTAATTGGAGAATGGCTTGCGACCCGAAGTGGGAGTGACGCTGGAGCTGGGCTTGCTCCACAAGCTGGCGTTCCCATGCAGGTCGAAGCCCACGTCAGTGCCGTTGGCGTGGAAGTCATTCTCGTCAGTGAACTCAATCAAGCCGCCGGTGCGCATGGCGATGTGTGCTTCGATCTCCTCTCTGGCCCGGTCCACGTTCTCAGGCATGCCGGTCACCTCGAACACAGGCTCTTTGTCGCGGCTGGGCGTGACTATGTAGGTGTGCGTCTGCTGCTGGATGCGCTTGATGGTGGCCCCCTTGGGGCCAACCACTAGTCCCACCACACGATAGGGCACCCGCACCTGAATGGTGGTCTGGCCGGGCAGGTTGGGTGGGCCGGGTGCTGTGGCATTCCCATTCAGGGTGCTGTTTTTGTTCCGCGAGGCTCGGATCATGGAGAAGTGCTCGGCGGCTGAGATGATTTCCCTCCGAGCCATGGCTACATCCTCTCGCCTGCCTGTCACAACAAAGACCGGCTCCTCTCCCCGCACTGGAGTTTTGATATACGTATTGGTCTTTGCTCGCAGGGCTTTAATCTTGCAACCTACAATTGCGAAAAAAAGCATCAATGAGACCAAGCCAACACAATCGGCACAATTTGAAAAGATGCAGGATGGGTGCAAGCATGCAGTCTTTGGGGGACAACAATTTCGTTTCACTCCCTTTTTTTCTTTTTTTTTTTTGGTGCGGCATAAATTCAAACCACATGCTCGGCTACTTGACATACAGGGTCAAAAATAGCACAGGCAGAGAAAAAAACGCATGCTGAATTCAGGATTTTCCAGAGAGTCTGACGCTCTAATCATACTGTCAAGAATTTGCTTTCTGTAGATAACCTACACAGATCGCCTAGATCCAGTCTGTATAATGGTGTTTCCTGGTTAAGGAAGTCTATTCCCAATAGGCTACATAGGGAGTGTAAACAAAGTCCATTGAGACAAAGAAAGAAAAAGCCGCTGCCTGAAGAAATAGACACTTCGCTCTAGATATGTACAGAGGAATGTTGTGTATTTAACGCGATGACACTTTAAAGGTAGATAGGTTTTGGTTGTGTCAGCGCTCCCTTGCTTTTGTTTGGTCGGACATAAGGAGGGCAGTGCAGTTGAAAATAGGCTATAACCTACATTCCCCATGCAAATGACTACACATGCTACAATAACAGCAAGCACGCATTTCTTTGAAGAGGATAATGATGATGATTACCTTGTCTGCCGACGATTTCAGCAACGTGTTCAGAGCTGGGCACGGGAACGCATTCAGTCATGTTCACGCTCTTTTTCCTGGGCTCGTTGTCATACAGCGAATTTTCATCGTTATCCAGCCCGAGCAGCGAGAGCTGGTCCAGGGCGATCTGCAGGGCTCTTTGGTCATCCAGGGCGTCCACTTGTCCGCCGCTGCCGCTCCGCTCCATGTCGGCGAACAGCGAACTAGGCATCTTGGATGGGTCTGGAAACAAAGAGGGAAAACTTACAGGAGGAGGGTGGGATTGAGCTGGGGACGGCAGGTTTTAAAAAAAGC
This sequence comes from Enteromius thamalakanensis, assembly GCA_032357475.1. Classification (NCBI taxonomy): domain Eukaryota; kingdom Metazoa; phylum Chordata; class Actinopteri; order Cypriniformes; family Cyprinidae; genus Enteromius; species Enteromius thamalakanensis. The sequence continues at coordinate 5,791,940 of JAUCMT010000134.1, forward strand.
TCCACTGGTCCGAATTCAATGCGCCTCCTTGCTCCTCGAGTCCAAACAACAGTGATCATAAAAAAATCAGTGCAATCCCGAAGCGTGGAATACGCGTTATTCCCGGAGACTGGAAAGCCGGCGGTGGCGATATTCCCCTTTAGAGTGCGCACCCCTCCCTTGCAGCTCGTTTCTGTTCGCTGTCTGAGTCGCTGCAGCCAGACGCGGCACTACCGGAGAATATGTGCGCATGACGTCACCCCCGGTCTGACTGGGCAGGGACAGTGCGGAGCTCGTTTGCGATTTGCATGCGCCGCGCTGATTGGACGGATCCCGGACCGAGTTCATCCACAGCTTCGGCGCGCCCCGCCTTTTTCTTTTGTGGTCTTATTAAAAAGCAACATAACACATTTTATGTGCATTACAGTTATTGTTTAACTTTCTCGTTTTCGTGACGCTCCAGCCAACAAGTGTGGTTAAGAAGTGCGTTAATAAAGAGCTGTTTTTGTTTTAAAATACTTTTTTATTGCAAGTATAAACAAGAATAAACTTTAGCAATTAAATAAAGCACTGGATGACACTTATGAATATTGAAACAATAGAGGAACAGGTTTACATAACAGTGTCTATTCTGAGGTGCAGTGTTTGGCATCATCATCTTTGTGAGTATGGATTTGCTTTACTTGTTAAAAACTGACAAACAAAATCAAATAACTACCCTCTAAAGCTGATATTTCTAAAAAAAAAAAAATGTGCAATCTCGGCCAGTTACAGTCAAATGCATCTTTTTGGCCTTTTGTTATTATTTATCCCTAGGTGGATTCACCCAGGAATTGTAATTGTATATAGCCTATATTTAAAAAAAATGCATGAATAAATTAACAGCATTATTGAGAAATATCATATGCATGGTTTAATTGCCATCATGTTAGCATCACATGACCAAAGCATAAATCAAGCAAACAAAACGTAAATCAAGCAAACAAAGTATTTATCCATTGTCACAATATGTGAAAGGCATCAATCCGGGCTGATAAGTGCAAATAAAGCCAAATCCACTGCAGTTATTGGAAGCCGGCTAAATGTAAACAAAACCTTTTTGTGCACCTTCAAAATAAGTCAAGCCACTAATAATAATAATATGCATTGAGAGTATATTATCTGCTTATGTTTGCATCTCATTAAGGTTCTGCAAACAATTAATAATTATTTTTTGTTTCCTCTAAGTGACCTTTACATGTGCTGTTCAGAAGCCTCAATAAAGGACAACGTGCCAAGACATGCCCTCTCTCTCTCTCTCTCTCTATCGCTCTGAAATACGTTTAGCATTCATTCACATTTCGGTTACACCATGCTTATAAAGTGAACCACCACATTTGTATAATTTTATGCATTTATTCAAAACACGCAAAGTCCCTGTCCAAACAGCACCAGCCTCTACTCCCCTCTCCTCTCACAAGCAACTTTCGAGTGATTGTGTTAAATCATTTAATTTTCTTGAGATGTCCTCATGTTTACACCTCGGGTCAGTAACATTTGGCCACAAATACAAAAAAAACAGAACATTTAATAAATCCACTGAGATGTGAATGTGTAAAACTAATTTAAATAACCGTAGGCTCTTTTTTTTTCTGATTATCAGTGCAAAACAAGCTTCATAATCATGGGTTATTGTCATGCTATCATGCATTTTCTTCAAAATGCTATATCAATTTATTTACGAGTGTGTGCGAGCAGAGTCTAATCAATATTTCATCCCATCCACAAATATTGGCATAGTTAATGGCTGGTTAGCTATTAACAATACTCAAGCACTCTGTCGTTGGCCGGTATGTTAAAGAGCATGATGGAAGTGCTTATTGGTGATCTCCCAATGGATCCCAAAGCATCTACAGGCAAATGCGCCTTTTGTGGCCCGAGCGGGAAGACGGGGTGGGGGCAGGGAGATCTGCTTCTTTTTACACAAAGAAAATTTCAAACCAATTCAGGGGCATTGAAACGAGAAGCACTTTCTTTGTCACCTCACTTCTGAGGAACAATAGGTATGCTAATATTAAGTGCCCCCAAACCTGAGAATGTGAGTCAGGGGCTTTTTTTGTTCATATTCACCCCTTTTTTTATTCTTCACCCCCTTCTTTTTTTTTAGTTTTAGAACAAGCCAGCTCTCAATTTGAGCTTAAGAGCTGCATTGAGAAACATCTGGAGGTGGGAATTATGCTAAAGCCACATGTATGGCTTATTTCTATGCTTTTTAGCTTCAGAAGCTCAGAGGGAGTCACTTTGGGTTGTGATTTGCATAGTTATAGAGTGTATTCTGTGCTGTATTGTGAAATCAAACACTGGCGAAGCACTATAATATATGAGTGTATATATTTACATGTTGACTACTGTTCAATATTCCCATGCATTATTATGTTTCATGTGTATTTAACAGTGGACTGCACGTGATGGGATAAAGTTGACTACTCTGAAAGATATCGCATTGCATGTCCAATGCTGATCAATAGCATTTACAGACTGTGGAGAACAAAGGCTGAGGAGCGCCTCTGTATGTGCTGGCTTCATTTCTCCTTACACACACACACACACAGAGAGAGAGAGCCAGCGGTCGAAAGCCTCAGCCACAGAGTCTGTTTAAAAACCACCACTTCGCATGTCTTTCCAGATCCGTTTCAAAAGTGGGTATGATTGATGTCCTCTCTGCTGCCCAGATGGAGTGACAGACGGAAGATCATTGTCATGACACAACTTTTACGAGGACATCTTTTTCCTGTTAAACTCGTTTTATGACAGCTCACACATTTTACTGCATCCCAAGAAATAAGAAAACTCAATTAAAAAGATGTCATGGTTCCTCTCTTTCTCTATAGAATACTGTAAGTCTGTCAAGGTTAAACAAGCTTTATTATGAGTACAGTTTGAAGCAAAAAATTATTTTCAGAATTATTACATTTATGTAGAATATTAAAATAATAATTTATTATTACATTTAAATTGTATTTTATAAAAACAATTATATAATTTTTTTTTTTTTTTACTATTTTACTATATATTATTATTATTTTAATTACCATTATTGTTGCTGAAATATCTTATGACAATATTTATACAAAGGTACAGGTGAACTAAAAAAAAAAATCACAATTAAAAATTCTGGCAAACATCATATAGGAATATTGGAAAAATTAAAAAAAAGCCTTTGAAGGTGCTACATGCAAAGTTATAACGTAAATCATGAGCTGTATCACTTAAAATGCAATGAATAAAGAGAAAATTACGCATTCTATCTCTCAGATCTTTCTTTTGGAATTAAAAAAACTGTAATTTCATTTTTTTTCTCCTTTAGAGAAACCTTAGCGAAATCTTAAAATGTGTTCAGATTGGCCAATTTCTGCAATCAAAACCCATCAAGTTCCTCCGAGACCAAATTATCTGATCTATACTTTCCATGGTAGCACGTTCCTCCAAAGGAATTTTAGGAGAAACATCAGACACAAGTTGAAAATTGCACTCCATTAAGCCTCCTGAGTAATGAAAGAGCAGCCTCTGAGCAATAAAACATCCCTCTGGCTGTGTCACATTATATGCCTTACATATGATTTCCCAAGCGTGCCAGTCAAAGTATAACCCACTTACTTTCGAATAGCAAATTGATGAATCAGGCTTTTCTATAAGTTTGCCTCAGTCTTAGTTCATTTTAGGTTCTCAGGTAATCTCAGGTCAAAGCAAATAAGGACAACGCTAGCGTGGAACAGACAAACTGTAGGTCATCCCTGCTTGTTTTTCCACATGTCCACCTTTGGCAGCATGAAGAGGCCGCTTTAACGTGTGCAATTTTTGCTGTTTTGCAATAGGAGTTAACCAGCTGCTTAGCTGCGATTACCCGGCTGCTCTTTAATGAGAGGAAGAGGGGCTTAGCTTGGCATGACCCAGACCTGTCTGAGTGCAGCGTGCGGCCATGAGCTAGCTAATAAGCCACCGGTCCCTGCCGTCTGGGCGGAAAAAAAATAACAACGGGAACAAAGACAGGGAGGGAGGGAAGGCATGGACAGAAACGAGAGAAGAGAGGTCACAGAAGACAGACTCTGACATCATCTGTTTGGTTTGTTCTGGATGCATGTATTGCACATGCATGCACTTGTTTTTAAGCAGGTGACTGTATAAACCCCACCTCTCTCTCTCTCTCTCTCTCTCTCTCTCTCTCTCTCTCTTTGTCTGCAGACGCATGGCAGTGTTGTGTAATTGTACGTGTTTTTTGCAGCTCTGCATCACTGCAGCAAAACCGCTTCTTCTGTGTTCTCAACACAAGCCACCCGGTCCACTTTCGACTCCAAAACACAGATGCGTACAAATACGCATCGGTGCGGCGTGGTACGTAGGTGAAAAGGTAAAGTAGGCCAGTGCTGCAGTGGTGCAGTGTGTGTGTGTTTGCACTGGCCCATCCCTTCGCAGACTGCTACCCGCACTGACACACTGAACTCATGTGCCACTGATTCGCCTCCTCCCATTGGCTGCCTGCCAGACGCCTGGAGAAGAAGCATGCAGCAGAGCAGAGCACAGCGGCAGGACAGCTGGGGCTGCTCCCCCACAATGCACCACTCCCACCCAGGCCCTCCTAATCCATTCTGCCTCTGCGCTCGGCCCCTCCCGCCCTGCAGCGCCACCACCGCCGCAGAACCCTTAGGATGCTGCGTCTCAGACAGGGCCAGGGAAGCCCGCGCCTAGCACCTTAAATAATGAACGTTAAGTGCGAAAAGCACCAGCTCATCAATATTTAGCTGTCTGGATGCATAACAGTTTGTGTAAAAAAAATGACAGTGTTCTGAAAATGAAGACATTAGGTTGTGTGGAATTGAAATTAACGGCAAAAAAGAAGAATGCAAAACTGGAATTCAGTATTTGCTAAAGTAGCAATGGACAAAAATATATGGGTCAAAATTATCAATTTTTCTTTTATGCCAAACATTATTAGGATATTAAGTAAAGATCATGTTCCATGAAGATATATTGTAAATTTACAACCATAAATAAATTGTTAAAAAAAAATTAATTAGTAATATGCATTGCTTAGAACGTCATTTTTTTAATTTTTTGGACCCTCAGACTCCAGATTTTCAAATAGTTCTCAGCCAAATATTGTACCATCCTCATAAACCATTCATCAATGGAGAGCTTACTTACTCAGCTTTCAGGTCATGTACAAAGATGGCAGTTCGTATGAATTTGTACGAATGACCTAAACATAACCCCACCCCTAAACCTACCCATCACATGATTTTAGACAAATCGTACAAGTAAGGTCGTACAAACTGGCACAAATTTGGCACCTCGTACGAATATGTATGAATTGCTTTTGAGACTGTGTTGCATAAAACCATTAGGATTCTTTCATTGGCTTTTAGATTATTCAAGAAAATAAGGTCTATGACCAATAAAGGTTTATGAGAGTTTAGGAACTTATGAGAGGTTTTTTTTAAACCCCTATTTTTATTTATTTATTTTTTAAGTTGTATCTCATCCAAACATTGTCCTATCGTAACAACCATCAATGGGAAGCCTTTGCTCATTAGCATTTGAGCCATATGAGTGGTTTTGAGCTCCAGGGTAACATATTTTTATATGACAAGATGCACACATTCCTTTGTGTCAATAATATGCCCATTACACGAATCACATGTCATTCGTCGCAGTCTGGATTTTCAATTCAAAATGGTGACAAAATATTGAGGTGTTTGCATCAGTTCTGAATGGATGATGCATTTTTGTAGGCCAGAACCCAGAAATTAGTTGCATTTTAGCACTTCCACTTCCATCGTCTTGGGGTTTTTTGAATGGGTTTCTGTTTTAACGCCTGAAATAAGGTCTGTGGTGAACACAAGCTTAAGATGCTTTCATGTTTTATTATACAACATAAAATACATCAGTGATACCCTCTAAAGCCTTTACTTATCTTGAAAAAGTGGTTGCTAACAATTGGCACTACTGAGCTTGTCGTATATTAAACATCATCATGCCAAACAGGTGACCTCACACTCACTTTACATCCTCTTGGGTTTTATAATCACACTCTTGCAAACTTTTCTAACTCAGGCTTCCAGGGCAAATTAATAAAGACTAAAACATTTGTCAAGCTTTATAGTGTATTTTTTCACTTCAGTCAACTGTATTCAGATTTGCATGTGTTCATTTGTGCCTGAATTGTGTTACTTATGAACAAAACATGATGCAACTTTGTTTAAATCTAAAAGCCAATTCAAAAACATCATGGGTTTATGTTAAGGGAACCAGGGTGATAATTTCTGGGTTGGCCTCTTTGATTTGATTGGCCATCTCAATCACTTTTACTTTGACAAGTGGTAATGGAAAGCTGAGGCAGACAAAACCTAAAACAAACAAACAGCATCAAATAATATCAGACATTGGTGGGATAATGTGGCCCTGCCTGATTATTGGTGGTTACGGCCATTGAAGACAGAAATAAAGAATGGGCAGGTCCAGCTTCCCTGCCCAGCGGCATGCTGGTTAATTACGCTACTAATGAGCAAAGGGAAGCTGTGCTGCTTTTGCAGGGAGGTCAGCGGGTAAAGTTGCCCGCCGTGCCAACTTCCAGTGCCCAGGATGAGATCGGCGACAAAAGGCATCGACTCAAGCCTAAACAACAGAAGAAACATGGGCTTTCAGACAGGTCTGTCTCACAGAAACAAAGAAAATAGACCTGCCACTACACCCCTAAGGGATCACTTTAAATGAAGCAGGAAGAAGGAAGGGATGCAGCAATCATCATCACTCACCATGAGACAAACATGTGTGTGTCTCATTCAAAGACACACACACAGCATTAGACTTGTCTTCCTGCGCGTTGTGTTTTTACCTGGCTGAATGCGCACGCATTCTTTGCATTGCACAATAAACTCCTCCTGATGCATTTTCACTCCTGATGCACTAAAAAGCTGGTATCCTGCCATATATCAGAAACAGTAATGTGAGTCACTGGGGAAAAGTTCGCGGCTCATCCTGCCAGCTTTGTTTGGGAGCTTCAAGTTTCCTTTAACGCATAATAAACAAATCAAGCAGGATTTCAACAGCAGCCTTTTCTAAACTACTTTTTAAAGTAAGGCTACTTATTTGTGACCACAGCTTTGAGGCCGGTTTTCCTTTCGTTGAGGAGGAGGCTGATTAGCTGTGAGGCATGCTCTTCTAGGTTTTTTTCCCTTAATCAAGCAAGTGCATAAATAAATACCATGTTGTATATGGTCTTTTTTTCATTCGGCATGGAATTGGGTCAACCGCACATATTAAGCAGTTTCGGTTTTTCCTCAGTCTCTGTATGTTTCCTCTCTCTCTCTCTCGCTCTCTCCAGATGCACTGCAGTTTAGCAGCAGCTGGATTCAGTTGAAAAGTAAAGAAATACTATGCTATTACTTACACAAGGTAGAAGTTTTGTTTTTGTAAAACTCTTTTTAGGGAGTGTCTTGACTGGGAACTGAAATTTGAGGTTACACCCCTTAAAGACCACAAAATCGGATTTTTGTGGCTTTTGGTACATAATTTTTAGCTTTGTGGCCAATTTTATATGCTAATGTACTGCTAAAGGTTGACATTTGTTTTAGCACATTGCGCATAGAATTTTTCTTTTGGAAATGGACCAAACACACTGACTTATCCTTTACTAAACATACGTTTCAATAGCTCTTGAACATTAATAAGAAATATACAATGCAAAAAAGGTAGCCAGATGTACTCCTATAAGTTCCATCAAATGCTTTCTAAAAAAAGGAGTGTGGTACCATTAATGGTCTTTAAATGTGAACATCTAACAGAGCACAAGCATATTTATATATATAAAATAAGAAAAGCAAAAAAATTGACATTAATTTACATGACTTTTGTGAGTTTTTCCTCTTTCTGTTATTTGTTTTTTTACTCACAAATATAATTTTTACTTAATAACTAAAAGTTGTATTTATTGTATTATGTATTATTATACCCACTTCTTCCCGTAAGCTCGAGGTTCACAACTACCTACAACACCATTTAATACATCAATCAACTGATGCATTTACCCAAAATATTAGCATTTATATTAGTTAACAACATTTATTGTCATCTTAAAATTATGTTTAAAGGAAAATAAAATTTCACCCCTCAGTGGCCCTCCCCCCACTTGGGGCCTTGGTATAGTCCCACTTTTCACCCAACTATATGACGCGTCCGACTGCGCCTTAAGTCTGATCAGCTGAACACTTCTGGACATCATTACCCAGGTCTCTGCCGAGTTTGGGGCTTGTAGCCTTAAAGCCCTGGGAGGAGTAGCGTTTTTAAAATTGCCAGCCAACTTAAGAGAAATTTCATCAGATTTATTTTAGATTTTTAGTTTATTTTTAAGCTTTAAACTGATTAAAATCGTCACTTTTGTCATGTCAAACTCAAGTGCATCAAAACAAAGTGCATTCTAGGCTTGTGAGACTCAGTGATCCAACTAGAAAAAAGCAATCAATATGTAAACAAAAACTGTGTTTTGTTTAACAGTTAGCTGCTTTGAAAAGTAAAAAAAAAATCATTAATGCAATCACTAAGAAGTCGGAAATGCAATCAGAATCCTGTTCAATCCCTGTCCCTAAGTCTTGTGGAGGTAGAGAGTAACAGGAATCAGATTTGAAGTTCCATTGACTCCACACTGCATTGATTGCTGCTTGGAAGACGGCCAGGCCTGAGGCAGCGGCAGTAACAGCAGTAAAGCGCCACTGACTCTCTCCTTCTCTCCTTCTTTTTCCCTCTCCCTCTCTCTCTCTCTCTCTCAACGCAGGAGCCGCTGCATCGAGGAAGAGCTCTCTGAATGCAAGCCCTGTTCTCAGCTTGTGGGTCATTCCTCCAGAGCTCTGCTATCTGATCACAAACAGAGTAACTGGCTCCCATACAACCCAAATCAAATCCAAAGAAACCCCTGGCTGATGTGGAAGAAACATCTTTTGTTGTCAATTCGTCAAAATTCATTGAATACACACACGCATACACACACACACACACACAGTACTCTGCCTCTGATCTAAACATGATCTCGCCGACACAAAATGACATGCTAACAGGACCTGGTTTTGCTGTTTCATGTGCAGTGAATGTGAAAGCTGCAGTACTCACAGACACCAGAAGGGGGAAGTCGACGTGTCTGCCAGACAAAGACATGTGCGCAGTGCTGTGTGGAGTGGACTCGCTCATCCATCAGCCCAAAGTTGCTCAGCATCGCTGAAGAACCAGGAAAAACTTCTCACAGATGAGCTGCTACATCCACAGCACTGCACTGTCACTCATCACAGGATCACCACAGAAAAGCAGAGGACGAAACGCCACGGTCACATCATTCTTTTCATCACTGCTAGTTCTCTCATTTATAGAGGGTCACAGACAGTTTATTTACACATCTATAGCAGCCAGGCACACCTGGACCTGGCACACCATATCAGAAGCCTTGCCCACCCTGGCCCCACACTACTTAACAGCCATTCACAAAATTGTTATGATATTCAGTTGAGCTTCCTATATATGTGTGTGTGTGTGTGTGTGTGCTTTATCGGTTGGCTTTGCGTATCCACTTCTAAATCCCCTCTGATGCGCATCCTGCATTACCAAAATCATGACAGTCAACCACAAAAGTAATGTCAGAGTTCTGGAGGGAGTGTAGAGTGGAAGCAGTGAGTGGAGGTAAGCAGGAGCCGAGCTGGAGATTGTTCCATATGCAAGCATCAGTGTCTTGAATTTGCTTCAATTGGGAGCCAGTGCAGGGAGATGAAGAGAGGTGTGACATGGGACCTTTTGGGCTCGTTGAAGACCAGTCGTGCTGCTGCTTTCTGAATCATTTGTAAAGGTTTGATTGTACACGAGGGAAGACCGGCTAGAAGAGCATTGCAGTAGTCCAGCCTGGAGATTACCAGGGCCTGGATAAGAAATTGTGTGGCTTGCTCTGTAAGAAAGGGCCTGATCTTTCTAATGTAACATTCGTATTTTCAATGGAGTCTAATAAGTTCATCAGGAAAAATAATATTTTAGCAAAGGCCTATAACCCCGGCCCACCGGGAATATCACTTGGCCCACCCTGCATCTCCTATCTGGAGCCCGGCCTGATAGCAACACTGAAAATTCTTTATATTTTTTATTCAGTAATTTTGTCATGTCTTTCACAAATATCTAAATATCCTAAGAACAAGATGAATGAAACACATAAAACAATAAGACTTGTTCAGACTTGGCAAAAAAACAATGTGTGTGTGTTTGTTTATGCAAAACATCAATCAACAATAAAAATCAGAACCCAAGCCACTATTAATGCTATAGAGACAAAACCCTGATTAGGATAATTCTATTATAGAATTGTATTATTTTATTATAATATAATAATTTTACTATCATTATTATTTTTATTTATCTATCTATTTTTATTATGTGAAGCTATTGTTTCAAAACCTACTTGAATGGCGTTAAGAGAAGATATTTTTAATTAAAAAGAGAAAATTATCATGATTATTTAAATTTTTAATTTATTTACATAACCCATAGTTTTATTGAATTCTTGGCTCAATATACCATATAGAGATATATGCAGATATCAAGATATAAAATGACTCCTATTAAAAAGGTATAAATTACTCACATTTTGTTCATACCGCCCACCCTGACTGTATATCAGCTGAATTCTTCAAATGACTAATAACTAAATGGTACATTTGCCAGACTGAATGACCGACGACTCCACAGGACAAGGGTGGGTGGTCAGAGTGGAGTATTTCTCTTCAGAGGTTCAGTCAGGATCATTTCTCTCGTTTTTAATCTAACTCAACAGATTAATGTTTTAGTGAAAGGTAATACGTGACTCTAATATGCTAATTTGCTGTTTCAGAAGCGTTTCTTATTATGAATGTTGAAAACATTTGTGCCGCTTAATATTTTTGTGGAAGTTACAATTCTCTGATAAAAATAAAATTCAAAAGAACAGCATTTATTTGAAGTTGCAACATTATGAATGCCTTTACTCTCTCTTTGATTAAATGCATCCATGCTAAAAGTATCAACTTCTTAAAAAATACAAATATTTATGCTAATTTACTAACTAATGTCTGTGCTGCACCAGTGTTGAGCATTATTATGAATTGGCATATGACAAAATGCATCAATGCATGAAATTGAGGTGGTGCAAGTACATTTTGCACTACTTGTGCATTTGGGGTCTTAGTCTCCCTTATGGTGAAAATTAGACTTCAAATAATCCCAGAGAGAAGCCGTCATGTTGTTCTACTGACGAGAAACATGCACATTCTCTTAGGAGCGCATGTAATACAGTGCGTGTGGCCATTTTTAAATCAATATGCCAGTTTCCAGGCCCAGACTTTGAAGTGGTGCTTGTGATGAATCAGGCATTGGAACAAATGATGCTCTGAATCAGACAGGAAACAAATGTTTGAGGGTCACAATTCTGCGCTTACCTCCTCTGCCATTATGAAGTATCATCATTACTGTTCCTAGCAATGAAAAAAACATGCAGCAGGGAGGTAATAGCTAGAAAAGGCCATGTTACTGCTTCACTGGCTAAATGGTTGTGTAAAATTGACTGATATTCAAAGTATCAAACCGTTGGTTGTTGTTGTATTTGACATTTCGGTCAAAGCAGAGCTGCTGACCCGGACAAACTAGGAGTTATTCTGTATCGTATCTCATCTCACTTTCTTTATATGCTACATTTTTACACTAGCCCACAAAAATTTGCTGTCTATCAGATGAACACATATTTATTACATGTTATTGTGTATTACAAATGCATTTTTTTTTACCTGTCCCAATCCCACAATGCAATGCATAATTTTACTGATTAAAGCATGAAAACATGCTTAAAATGTTCCCACTCTTATATCTTATTTTTTATTTTTTTCGGAAAAAAATGTAGATTTACATTACATATTAGTGAATGGGTGCCGTCAGAATGAGAGTTCAAACAGCTGAAGAAAATATCACAATAATCCACACCACTCCAAACAGTTACTTCCAGCTTATTGTGATATTTTTATCAGCTATTTAGACTCTCATTTTCATGGCACCCATTCACTTTAATGAATCCATTGGTGATCAAGTAATGCTACATATCTCTAAATCTGTTCTGATGACCAAACAAACTCATCTACTGTATATATCAGATGGCCTGATGGTGAGTATTTCAGCAGTTGTTTATTTTTGGGTAAACTATTTCTTTAACATTTGATCAATCTACCAAAAATGTATGTAAAAACTTACAGTAAACACAGTAAACATACAATATACTGCAGTCATGATGTAGTATTGCTGAATCTTGCATAAAGTTTTACAGCATATACTATTTTTACTGTACAAGTATGCAGTACACTAGCATGCAGTATGCTTTATAGTAATCAAAGTAATGGTAACACTTAAGTAATTACTGTCTAAGCTTTGCACATAGATACTAAAATGCCTAAGAAAACTTTTAGGAAGTAATGTAATACAAATGTAAAAACAGAGAGGAACACATTTTTAAAATGTGCCAAAACAATATACAGAAGAACAATTGGGACTGACAAGCTGTGTTTAACAATGCACTCGCTCTTTTTGTTTTCACACCATGGAGGGTGAAATCATTCAGAAATGTAAAACTGTTGGATGAATAAAAGTTGATGCTTAAATACACAATTTGGCATTTAATTACGAGGCAATTAATGCAACTTGCACAGAAGCACATAAAAGTTTGACATCCTGGCATAAACATGCATTTGGCAATAGCGAGGCTATCTGTATTCGCTTTACGCCCACTGATCGCCAGACTTTTGGAGGTTACTGTATTAGTTGTAAAACTAAGATATGGGTGCATTCGAAGCCGAAGGCAAAAAAACGTAATGAAATTGTCACTCACAGACTTTGCAGTCAAAGCGGCTCTTTAAAAGAGTCCCTTTGTCACAGTCAGATCAATATCTGCAGACAACAACACAACACCTCACAGCATAATGAAGTGCTCACAGGCATGAACGTTTCAGGACGAGAAAGAGAGAGATCGAGGAACAGAGATGGAGGATAGAGAGATGAATTGTGTCCAATAACTCTCACTTAACACTTCCAGTACTAACTCTTAGAAATAAAGCTTCCAAACAGACACAAAAAAAGCCTTTATAACCTCGTGTCACATCAAGTGCTATAATTATCGCCTTGTATTCTCTACCTTAAATCAGTCTTTCTCGCTTCAGGATCCAGATTTTAGAGGACTGACCCAACACAAAACTGTTTATTGCAAAGTAGCTAAAATGTCTAAATCAAACATTAAATGGGAAATTTACAAGAAAAGAAAATTCTGGCATTGTTTACTCACTTTCATTATAATAGAAAATGTTTTAAATATAAAACAGCATTTTTTAAAATAAATAAACATAAATATAGTAAAAAAGAAAAAGACAGAAAAAAATTTAATTGAATTAATGCTGAAATAAGTTAATATAAATATATATATATATACATATATATATATATAAACTAAAGCGCATAACAAAATTATCATGAAAACTTTAAATATAAAAGTAAAAAGCTAATCCAAAATAATAATAACTAGTATAAAATATTAATAATAAAAAAGATACTGGAAGGGGACTTATATGGCAAATAAATAAATAAAATAAATCCCTTTAAGACTGATGTCTCCACTAAAGATCCACCAGTATTTCTTTTAGTATTCAGTATAACAAAAAGACAAAGCTGACTCTTTTAACTCTCTCTGGGCTACAGGGTGGGCATTTGTCTGTTTTGGCACATTATGCTGGGCAGAAGCAGGCATCAGGTGCCGCTGTACCCATCTTCGATCAACACACCAGCTGTCTGCACACACAGCCTGGCCGGCGCAGGATCCCAATATAGCATCTTTATTTTACATAACCATATCCACTTAACATCATACACGTATGAAACAGACACAAACCAGAGCCGAGAGGAGCAAAGTTCAATATCACTCTGTAAGGAGGGATATCGAGAGTAAATAGTGAATGCTAGGATATGTCTTCAGGGTTATATTAACATCTAGAAATGTTTATGTCTACAACGCAGCATCTTATTTCCATGTTTCCACAGCGAAGAATTTTTATGGGCTGTTTTTAAGGATCGTGTTTATGTTCCTACGCGTTCTCTCTCTCTCGAGCTATAGGGGCTTTTGTCAGCCGATGCCTGACGTCTGGCCTGGCAGCTCTAAGAGCGCGTTCGCTTATGAAATCCATCATGACATTAGCTGGCAGGGTTAATGGTTTTAAAAGCAAAGAACGACTGCTGAAAGAAAGGAGAGCGCTGTCAGACGCATAAACATCCCTCGTCTTTCATAAGCTCTGGGGAAGATGGTGTGGGGGAGTCGCTTCGGTCCAAAAAAATCCACAGACAGGAGGGGGATACGGCTTCTTTTCCTCCGCCGCTCTGTTTTTCATTCGCTCCCTCTCTCTTTGTGCTATTTGACCAAGTGCTGCCTGTGAGAGTTTGTGTGGGTGGACGGGCCGGATCCATCAGCTAGACAGGTCTCTCTCTCTCTGTCTCTGCGTGAGTGCAGGTGTGTTTTCGGCTGGAGATGTTGAGTTCTCTGTGTGTACTGGAGTGTGGTAATTGAGCGGCAGTATTGCTGGGAGTCGGCCCAGATGGAAATTGTTTTGGCGAAGGGAAGGAAAAGACGGGAAAACCACAAAAACGGGAAAGATAGAAGTTCACACTGGCATGGAAATCCTCATTATAAAGCTTTATGGCAGTTTCCCCGAAAATGGGTGAAAAATAGGGCCTGAAAAATAAAAATGATAAACAGCCAAAAATGCATACATAACTTCAGAAATACTGACTGTAAAAGTAAGGGATTTGCTTGAAGAGCTATAGTAACAAACATTATCAAGAAATCAAACTTTTGTGGACAAAATTTATAGAACTAATTTTTTTTTTGTTTTCGAAATATATATATATATAATTAAACATTTAATTTCGGCAACATTTCAAATTTTTATTTATTTTAACTTAATGTAGGGTTACAAAAAAAAAAAAAAAAACCTAAGCATAAAAATATCTAGTAATAAAAAAAAATAAAAATAATAAAACAAATTCAGGTCCCAGAGCCATTACAAACAAATAAACATACAGTTTTGCTACTTGAAAAAAAATAGCTGTTAACTAAAAGCATTTATTAAAATTAAACATTTTATTTCAGCAAAACTTCTAATCTTTATTTACCTTCTGTACTATTAATAAAATAATAAAAATGTGATTTTCTAAAATAATTTTAAGCAGCTAAAAAGTTAAAAACACTGTTTTGCATGCAACAAATATTAACTTTAAATATGTAAAAGTAATATTAAATGAATCCTTTACTGCAATTGCAACTCAGTTGTTACAAAATTAGTGACTAAATTCAGGCAGATGTGCTCAGGAGTTTACACAATGTTATACAATCTGCAAGATGCTAATCATTTAAAGAAAAAAAGGATCATAAAAATGACTGGCTGCAGCCTCTCGTGATAGTTGTGTATGCTGGACTTAACTGGACCTGGAGAATTTTTGTCTGGAATAGAGCAGCCTCATTGCACAGGACAAACCAGAGACTCATAAACAACTGTCACAGAAGGTTACAAAGAGTTATGTATGCATCAGACCACACATGACATTAAGAACCAAGGGTTTCCGGATAATTTGTGTAATTTAACTTATTTGGTCATCTGGAATACACTCAAATATCTGTTATGCAGTTCCAATGTTTTCTTAATTCTGTTCAAAAGTTCAAGAAGTATCTATACTCACTGCAAAGTCTGAACATATTTGATTATAAGTACAACAATATTGGGAAATATTAATACAATTTAAAAGAACTGTTTTGTAATATATAAAATTTTGCATCATTACTCCACAAATACTGTGATATTAACAGTAAAAAACTGTGAAAATACTACGGAAGAAAAACTGTTAAATGGAAAAATGTAAACTGGCATTCCCAGAAGTCCCTGCATTGCAATTAAATTTTTTGTTGGAATTTGATGTTTTTTCTTTGAAATAACTCAAAATGTTTAACTTTGAAATGTTTCTTAGTTTTTTCTTATAGGTTCTGTTTATTAGAGTTGTATGTTACATGTAATGTTGTTAAATGAATGTTTATTGCATATTTCAGTTTAACGAGTCTCACTATGATGGTGTTTGTGTGAATGACACTGAGCTCCTTCAATATATGTTCACATTTAAAAGCTGCTTGTAATGGGCCTTGGGTTATCGTGTGACTTAACATCACCTGCATTTGGTGCTTATCAGTGTATTTCAAAGCTACAATAGTGCTTTAATAGCTTGGTATATATTAACATTGTCAGTTTAATTAAATGACGGTATTTAACTGTAAATTTAACTTAAAACGGTAAAACCTAAAACGTTGTTACCTTATTTTTTATGGTCCTACTCCAACCACAGCTGCCAGTTGTTTACTGTACATTTTATAGATTTTTTTTTACAGTCTTCTATGTCACATGATCTTTCAGAAATATTGGCTGCTTATGAAACATCTGTTTTTATTAGCAATGCTAAAAACAGCTGTAATGTTTATTTCTTTTTATTAGTTATACATTTCTTTTCAGGATGCTGTGATGAACAGAACGTTCAAAAGAACAGCATTTAATCTAAATACACATTTTTTGTAACATTGTTAATGTCTTTATTGTCACTTTCTATCAATTTAGTGCATCCTCGCTGAACAAAAGTACAAGTAAAAACCTGATGATCATGTTCACAAGCATCATGCTTCGCCATCTGTTCACATGATCAGTGACAGTATGTTCACTTGATTAGTGACCTAGACATTTTAAATGTCAAAGTAACTGACATTTCTGAAAATCCTTCCAGCATTAAACAAGGTTATTAATGGTCTCAGATTCTTGGACTACAATGTAAGTATAACACAGAGATATCTCTGGATAGCATAAATAAACAGTCAAGTGTTAATCATAGACATTGGAGTTTGGACATCTAGACCCCAATTATGGATGACAAGGAGTGAGAACATGTGAAAACAGAGGGATGAGGCATGAGTAGAGGAGCAGATGTAAGGGGAAATTCCCTGTCTGTGTCTCTGCTGTTTTTCCCTCAGCACTACATTATGAACACTTTGTTCTTGACTGGTGTTATAGCTAATGTTTGACCGAGAACCATCATTAATCTCTCTCGGTTTGATTCCTCACAGTATCATAACTGAAAATATTCTTGTTTCTATTGTTTTTTTTATTTCATCCTCTTTAGCACCACAGAAAAACACACTGCGCATGCAGTACTGAATGGATGGACGGGTGGATGGATAAAATAATGGATAGATGGACTGATGGATGTATAGATAAATGGATGGATATGCAAAGATGAAAGAATGAGGGAATGGGCAGATGAATGGATGGGCGGATGGGTGGATGGGCGGATGGTTGGATGGGCGGATGGGCGGATGGATGGATGGATTAACAGTGGTAGAAATGTATGGGCAGATGGATGGATGGATGCATAAAATGATAGAAGGAAGAAATTATGTGGATGAATGAAGAATGGATGGATAAGTGTATGTAGGAATGGATGGGCAGATGGATGGATGGACAGCTAGATAGATAGGTATGCAGAGGTATGAATGGATGGACAGAGGAATAAAATATTAAATGATGGATGGCTGGATGGCAGGATGGATAAGCAGAGGTATGAATAGATAGATGGATAAAATGATAGATAGATACAATTATGGATGGACTATTGAATGGATAAAATTATAGATGGATGGATGGATAAAATGATAGATAGATGAAATTATGATGGATGAATAAAAGAATGGATGGATGGATGGATAAGCAGAGGTATGAATGGATGGGCAGATGGATAAAATGATAGATTTATGAAAAGATTGATGGATGGATGGATTAACGGGTAGGAATGAGTGGGTGGGTGTTTAGATGGATAAGTAGAGGTATAATGGATGGGCAGGTGGATAAAATGATAGATGTATGAAATAATGGATGGATGGGTGGATAGATGGATATGCAGAGGTATGAATGAATGGGCAGATGGATGGATGAATAGATGGATTAACAATGGTAGGAGTAGATTGATAAAATGGATGGATGGATGGATGGATGGATGGATGGATGGATGGATGGATGGATGGATAGAACGATGGATGGATGTTAGGATGGATGTATGATAGATATATAAACTGACAAATGGATAGATGGATGGATAAAATTTATGGATTGGCAGCAGGATGGATGGATGGTTGGAGGATGGATAGATGGACGGATGAATTGAAAAAATGACTGATAAATGAAATCATGGAAGGATGGATAAATAGATAGATAAAATGATATATGGATGAAATTATGGATAACGTAACTGTACAAGAACAATAGAAAGGAGTGTTTTCTGTCGGCCAGCAGTCATTCACTCTTCAGACACACAGACGGCTCCCAGTGAGCATGTGCAGATGTGAGTAATGCAGCGGCACTCCGCACCGCCGAGGGGAATCATGGGATATGAACGTGTGGGCGTACAAATGGAGTCGGGCCTCCTAAAAAAAAAACAAAGAAAAAGAGAGAATAAATAAAAGAAAATTAAGGTGGGGGAGGGGGACATTCGGATCTGACACAAATAAAGAACTAGGAGGTGGAAGACAGAGTGGATGTTGAGTCAGATGGAAATTATGGCTCCCTTCGCGTTTTCTCTGCCTACATAATTGGCCCATGAGCCTAGTTTGTTTAATTCTTGTGTGCATTAATCTGGAGCTCGGCGACCTCTGTGGCATAATTACTTCTGTAAAACTCACACACGCACGCACGCGCACGCATCATTGTACACACTGCAAACAAATTGATTACAGATTAAATGCTAAGCTGGAGGTGCTCGGAACAGGCAGAGGAGAAAAGAAATGCCCACAGCTCGCTTAGCGTCCTAAATCGAATCAGAGCCAATGGGTTTAAAATTCAATTTAAAGGGGAAAAGCACAAAAAGCCAGGTCTTGAAAACGGAGCCATTTGTGTGCGATAATGATCAGCGGCCCACCTCTGGACTTACAAACCGCTCCTTCCCCAGGAAAATGTAAATAAGAGTTGACTTTCCCTTCAGTGTTCACTAACGGATTTCTTTTTGTGGTCGGAATTTACATTGTGCAATGCAAAAATCAATTTCTTAGTCAGTATGATAAGTATAAATCTATACTGGCAGTCAAAAGCTTGAAATAATTATGATTTTTTTGTTAAGTCTCATATGTTTAGCATGCCTGCGTTTCAAAATTGCAGTAAAAACAGTATGTTACAATTCAGAATAACTGTTTGAAGGTAAAGTTTATGTCATATGTTTTTAGCATTATTTTAGGCATAAACCATATTTAAATGTCCCAGATTTGTGCACTGTAAAAAAAAAAAAAAAAAAATTTGCCAGTGACACGAGAAAAAAATAAATGTTAACTTCAAGATGTATTCGCTGAAAACAATTACAGTTTTGCACTTAAGCTTGCATACTTGTTTCAGGTTTTTTTTTTTTTTTTTTAATGATTACTATAAGTTCCACAAATTAAAAAATAAATCCACAAATCAAGTGGTTAAACAATATGCACACACACAAAGTACATACACTTTATCTCTAAAATACAAATATTCAGAAGCAAACTTGAGAGAGGAATAAGGGAGTTTTTCTGTGTCTCTGTGTTTCAGGGAGGTATGGGGTGGTGTTCCCAGTAGTCTTATCTTTTCTGAATGAGGTGAACATGCCTTACGGTGAAGTCATTGTGCAAATCCTCAACAGAATGATTTTACTAGAAATCACACATCTAAGATGCTCTAGAGTCAGTCAAGCGTGCAGGGATGTTATGATTGTATGATTATTAAAAACAATGAAGTATGAACATAAACCCTAGAAAATGAGAAAACATAGGACAAAATATAAAGATAGATAGACAGACAGATATGTCAAATTTACTTGATCCTGACAAAAACATTCAAAGTTAAGTGAAAGTACAATGAATACTCTGTGAAAGTCATTGCTGTCCAGCAGAGATTAAGTCTTTAACTAAAATCCATTTTCAGTAGTGGATATCCATGAAAGACCTGACAGTCCAGGATTAGGCCTCATTTGAGTCTAAGAAAGAAGCACTTAAGATGAAATGTTTTCTTAAGCAGATGATGCTTTAATGATGCCTTTCTGTGGGTGAGATGGGAAACCGCTTATGCCTGAAACACTGTAATATAAAAACATAGATGTCCCATGTCACGGAGGACAAATGGGATCAACGAATATGAGCTGACAGATGAATATTCAAATCAATCTGACACAATGTCTTCAAGGATTTAAAGGAGAAGTGTTTCATTTCTGTGCATGTCATTTGAAAATACTCAAATGGTTTGCAAAGTGTTTTGTGTAAGCCTAAAAAAACATTGGGATGTGCCAAGTTTCATGCCAGGACCATCCGACAGGATCTGAATGTGCTAAAATTTCATAATACATCACATTAAGACAGCTTCTGTAAACACTGCAAGCATTGTTTTTTATTTATAATGGCGTGGAAACCATTAACTTTCATATAAAATCAGCCAAATAGTTCTCTTGCCTCCTATTATGTTTTATGACAAAGGTGAGTTTTGAATTACTAAATACAGATAAAAACAGGACTAAGTGTCCTAGTTTTGGACTGGGTTTTGTGTTTCTCAGTACTATCTTTACATAGATACTAATCTACATGAAGACATTTGAAACTATTACAAATAAGCTTTTAAATGGACAGTTTGCTCAAAAATGATTGTTTACTTACTCTCATGAGCATCTAAACCTGCATGCTGTGAATTTCTGTGAAAAGAGATAAAAAAATCTTTATGCAGATATTGTCCATACAATGACAGCGCAATAAAATGACACCTTAAATTAATAATTCGTATCTTTATAAGAAATTATGACTTGCACTATATTTTAAGCCTTCTGAAGCCAAAATTAATTTCAATTTAAATTAAAATTTAAATGAAATTAGATTAAATAAAATTAACAATAATTTGCTTTAAAACCAAGTATTGTTAGATGAACAATGCAGTAAAAACAGCACAATCATACAATATTATTGCAATTTAAAATCACTATTTTCTATTGTAATACATTTTAAAATGTAATTTATTTCTTTGATGCAATCCTGAATTTTTAGCAGTCATGATGTAAATCTTCAGTTTTACTCTTTTCTTTTTATTTATTTATTCTTGTTTTGAATCAATGCTGAAAACATTTGGGCTGCTTAATATTTTTATGGAACAATAATGTGTTTTGATAAATTTAATGCATCCTTACTAAAAAAATATAAATTATTTCACAAAACACGCACACACTTTACTGTACAGACTTTTTGAACTGTTGTGGAAGTTGCTCAAAAGAAAGAAAATTACAGCATATGGGTTTGAAATGACATGAGGACAAGTACAAAAAAATGCCAATATGCATTTTTGGATGAACTGTTCCCCAAAGTTCCTTAGAAAACCATCTGTGCTTCAAGAAGCCCAGGAGGACTTTGCTTTTGCTTTGTTAGCAGATCTAATACAGTGATCTAAAGCCTTTAATGTTACATCAGAAACTTTTTTAACCCCTGAAGAATGATATAAACACATCAAGAAACCTCTAACAACATTCCTGCAGCTCAATCGCTCAAGCATTGGTTTCATTGGGTAAACTCCCAGAGAATTCAAGTAGGGATAAAAACGATTGCTTCAAAGCATCATAAGTCAACTTTGGAGCATCTGCCAGGTATATTAGCATAAACCTATAGAGAGAAAAAGTGAAATATAGAAGGGTTAGTCCATACAGTGCATGTTCGTAAATGTACCGCGCACACACACACACACACACACATATATACACACTTCTCAGGGTTCAAAGTGCTGCGTGTGTCACTCGGCCGGGCATCAAGGGCTCGGTTCAAACGCTGAAGGGACGGCTGACACAACAAGCAGCTTTAAATGAGGCTGGGCAGGCAGCCAAAGCCATAATGGCACTGCCAGAGAAAACACATGACTGCTAAAGGAAACGGCTTATTTTTATGACAAATGGAGTCTGCTGGTAATGTGGCTTCACAGCTCCTGGAGAGATCCAATGATCTCATGAGCCGCTTGCCGCCCTGGGCCATTAAAACCGCATCTCCACACGCAGGAGTGAAGTCATGCCTTCCCCACAGTGTCACACGTTCAGTCGGGAAACATTCGCTCGCTTTACTGCGCTACAGAAACACTACTTTGTCGCTGTTTAATCAGATGTATTTAGTTTAAACATACTTGTTGAAGTTGAGATTCTCTATGCATTTATAGCTATTTCTAAAGTAATGCAACATTTTGACTGCTTTCTTTGGAAGTTTTAAACGAGGTTGTTGTGCTTGGTCTCTAGCCTTGAGCTTTATACAACCCGGTCTCATAAAAATATGTACCTCTGTGCACTTTTTCTGCAGCAACGTTTTAACGTGCCTTACACATTTGGCCACATTTTCAAAGAAAAGTGTCCACTGAGTGGCCCTAAAACACAGGTTCAAAATGTGGACCCTGGCACATTTTTATTACACTGATATAGATATTTATTGTTGCAGTTCAGAATTAAAACATCTGGGGACTGTCACTAAAAGTTAATGCTCTATCATGTTGGAAATATGCCCTACACCAAATCCAACCCTAAACCAATCAATAACGTTAATAAGTGCAATTTGTTGATGCAACCGTGTCCTTCAGCTTCCTTTTATACAGATTTTGTTAAACTGTAGTTATACAGGATTTGATAAAAACCCATAAGAAGTTTGATATATGTGATGCTAACATTCAAAAGCATCAGCTATTTAATATCACAGCATATTACTATTGTTTTGAAGTCACTGATCCATCCAACATGATATTCTTCAAGTAAATGTGTGAAAAATCCACTTTATTAACTGAAACGCTATAAATTTGGAATAGGTGTCAGAGTTTTACTGCCTCTAGTGTTCGTTTCTTTTGGAAACTGCAGTAATGTTGGTACGTATTTCGTGTCTCCAGGTACCTTTATGCCATGAGACCAGGTGGGTATTATATAATTAAGTCAAACGCCATCATCCTTCTCTTTTTTTCTGGTGTTATTTGAGCATGATTTTGCTTTTGTCTTTTTTTTATTTTTAAGTGTGTTCATAATGTTTTATCAAAATGCAGTTTCCCCTTACTTTTCAGGTGCTTCAACTCTTCAACACCAGCCTCCTTTCTAGTACATAACGCCCACTTCTCACCATCCATTCAATTCCTTATGGATAAAATCAAGTCCTGCCCTACATTCTTTCTTGAATAAACTGCTTCTCTCAGAAATACAGTAAACAAAATGCCAAAAAACAGCATCTCAAGTATTTTTCCAAAGATTATGTGAGCTTCGGGATGCTACAATCATTCAAAAGCTGGGGTCTTTAAAATTAATAAATACAGAGAGAGAAAGAGAAAGACCCAAGTTTAATATTTATGTCTTTGAATTGCATATAAAACGATCTATTTTAAATACACAGTTTTTTAAAAAATAAACAGATACACTTAATGTGATGCATATAGGCATACATAATTGAAACTACTAATTGTACTAATTAACTAGATGTATTTATATAAATAAATATAAAAAAATATAAATATGAATCAGTTTAATATGCTATCAATAAATCCATTAATACTCATATTTCTTGTTTCACAAGCTAGACATTATTGTTTTTTACCAAGTTCATAATTTTTTAATTTAATAAATGTTTCCACAATTAATTTGGATTTTTAGTGTATACATTTTGAATGTATGATTATTTAATTAAAATCAAACAGATGCAAATAGATCATAATAAAGTGCAGAAGTCTTAACCTTATTAAATGACTGATAAATGCGCCTCACATTAAGTTTGTAAAAAATCTGTAATATAAATAAACTGAAAATTTTATATGCATTTCAAATATTTAAATCATAAATGTAGACCTATTTTGAGTGCATTTTACTTTTACTTACATTTAATTTATTATATTATATTTAAAATTAATGTTAAAAAGAATTTTTTATCTTAAATAAATGCTGATCTTTGGAAGGGTCTATTCATCAACAAACTTTGTAGAGATTTGTAGAGATAAGGATCATGTGACACTGAAGACCGGAGTAATGATGCTGAAAATTTAAGTTTGATCGCAGAGATAAATTACATCTTAAAATATATTATAATAATAAGCAGTAATTGTCTCTTTTAATTTATAATCTGGACACACAAGACAAAGGGACTGGCAGTAGATTTAGCTGTCAGATACTGGTGGAAAAAGTCCAGCAGAGAGTCCATCAGCACCACCCTGCAGCCTGGCACACTTCAGCTGGCATCAGCCTCTGACTTCCAGGCACCTACAGCATATTATTTGGCCTTTAAGCAGCCACTGCCAACGGGGGCCACGGCTCTGGCACAGACCCACGGGGAAACACCGCCTGAGACATCAGTCCAACAGCCTGTTAACATCCTCAGCAGCCTCACAGTGGGACCTCCGCTCAACTCTCTAAATGCTCTTTAAGAGCAAGAAAAAAAAAAGCACAGGGAAGAAAAGACGAGGAGATTGTTGCGCAGGAGCTCTGGGAAACGCATTAACTGCCGATTGTCTCTGCTGTTTCTAATGAATCACTAGAGAGAGTCTAGAACAATCCATATGCAGGAGCGAGGGAAACACAAGCCTGGCTTGTTGAAGTGAGGGTCACGGCTGCGTTCCCTCTGGGCTTCAGGAGTATACTACAGAAAAAGGAGGGAAAAAAGCTTTTGTGAAGTGGGGAGAAAAGCAGCATCTGCTGCAACGGTGAGCCGAGAGCCAAGTCAGCGTGACTGCAGACGCCCGAGACCCCCTCAGTCTTCATCTGCCTTTGAGTAACGGGAGAGATCGATGAGGTAATGCCTCACAAAAGCCCCTCAAATCATGTCTCATTTACATGTGCTGCTTCTGAGCTATGAAAATCATTTGTCTACATAAATATACTACATACTGTTATGTCCGGGCCATAATCAAAGTTCTTTTACATCTAAAATGCCTGAGGACAACAGAGAAAAATGAAGACAGAGATGAATAATTATTATGATCTGCCTCTATTAATTCACCCTTCAAATCTGTATGACTTAACTTTTTAATATTTTTCAGAAAAACAAAAGACATTAATAAATGTCATTAAAAAAATAACCAAGAAAAAGAGAAAAAAATTAAATAAAAATAATATTAATTGTTACTATATTATTACTAAATTTTGTAAATAAAAAATAAAAAAGGATAATATATTATATTTAATATATTTAGTAAAATGTCCAAACTGCTTTAAATAAACAAATAAAAGTAGTCCATATGAATATATACATATAAATACATATCCACTACCATTTAAAAAGTAATCTTTTGACTGATTTGGATAAATTGAGCTGCTTATTTTTTTACTTCCTTTTACTATTTATTTATATATGAATTTATTGTTTTATAAAAATCATGATACAAGTTTTCCTGTATTTTTTGATATACAGTATATATATATATAGATATACATATATACACACATATATATATATATATATATATATATATATATTTTTTTTTTTTTTTTTTTTTTACAGAAATAATTTGTAATATATAACTTCTTAAAAGAGAGGTTGAACACCTAATTGTTTTAATATATAGTTTCATATTTTTGCTAATTTCTTTCTTTTGTCATATCATTACATATCATTTTCATTTTTGGGTGAACTATATTCCCTTAACTTGCCATTTCTACACATGATCACTCAATGTGTTTTCACTCTGTTCCAACATTATGTAAGTCTATTACTTTAACAGGTACAGGGGTTTTTATGAGAAGATATTAAGATATTCACATACTCACACCAAAACCACACCTGGCTCTCTTTACAGGAGGCGTGCAACTCAATCATTTTACCCATAAGCCTTTGCGTCAGACACTGCTCTGTAGCCTTATTCATAATTCATGCAGCATCTCCCTCCGGTCTGTCTAACGTTTCTACTGTACCAAGCACTGGGTTTTATGCCGTATGTGTGTTTTCTTTTATTAAATAACAAAAGAGTGCCGTTCAACATAAAGTAAAGCAATAGGACCTCTGGAAATATACAACAAAGCAGGCTCTTTGCTGAATGATTTTGTGTGAGGGTGTGTGTTCTGTGAGTATTAGTGCAACATCAGAGCAAAAACCTCTAGGACTCTGTGAAAAATGTGCAATATTTCAAAATCATATCTGTCAAGTGTGGCAGAAAAATAGCAGGTGATTTGAGGCAACATGAGCGCCGGTGACGACTGGCCATGCAACAAATATCTGGGCTTTGTGAGATTCTTTAAAGTGTCTTATGTTCACCAAGGCTGCATATATTTGATGAAAAATATACCATATACTATACTACAGTAATATAATATAATATTCTAAAATATTATTAAAAATCACAATAACAGTCTTCTATTTGAATATAATTTAAAAATATAATTTATTCTTGTGATGAAATTATCAGTAATATTACTCCAGTTCCCTTTCCGTTGGTCACTCCGAGTCACGTCGGTGACCGACGAATAGCGAGATTCCTATTCGTCCGTCAATGACGTGACGTCTCTGTTCCCTTCTTCAGGGAACGAGGGTTACAATACGAAACCGAGACTCTTATAAGCATTGTATATAAATCATTCGAATATACTGATTTAGTAGTAAGTGCTAGAAACTGTTGCATGCTTATATATATATATATATATATATTTGAACCTGTGATATTTTTTTCTGGATTCTTAGAAGAATAAAAAGTTAAAAAGAACAGGATTTATTTAAAATATAATTTTTTTCTAACAATGTACATACTGTGTAAAAATTTGGGGTGAGTCATTTTAATTCTTACTTTTTCTTTGAAAGAAATGAATAATTTTATTCACCAATGATTTGTTAAATTAATAAAAAGGGATAGCATAGATTTAATTTTTAAAATAAATAAATGATATTTTAATAAATGCTGATTATGTGAAGACTTGTTTGGAAACCTTATTTCTGCAAACGGTGCTGATAGTGTTGCTGAAATCTCATACCGAAGTCTTAAAGATGGTAAACTTGAACTCTTCTCAACCTTTGCCCACCACAAGAACACCTGCTCAGCTCATCAATCAAGATCTTTTGTCTTCTCTAACCGCGCACTTACTTGAGTCTGAGAACCTTCCTCCTGTCTGTTTCTCCATCAAGTCTTATTTGTTCCTCTGGATTTCCGTCCTGTCAGCAGATAAAGAATCACTTGAGTGTCCTTCCTGCTCTTCACAGGATGCGCCTCAAATCTGGCAAAAGATGGGCTCCTCAAATCAGACCAGATCTCACACACACACATTCAAAAACATCATACTAACTATCTTGAACATTTCAGATTACGGTATGAGTAATTTAATATCACAGTAATTTTATAAACCTTTATAATGCGTACAACTAATTTTGCTGTAGACTGAATAAATCAAAAAAATAAATCAAAATCTTATTTATATACTATCATTTTTATTTTTTCGATTTTAGTTTTTTATCATTTCTTTTTTTTTTTATCTCAATTTTAGTTCACAATTAATTAACCGTGCTATTTTTATCACGGATTGTTAAAAAATATTTATACACAGTCAGATATATTTCCATTAGCAATATTAGTACATAAACTTATTTCAGATTGCAATCTTACAATACTTTATGTCTTCTAATATCTCAATAGTTAGGCATTATTTAACTTAACATTCAGAAAACCATCCATTTTTTAAAATCAGTTTCATAAAAACCTTGCGCATGGAAAATTAGTAATGCTAGTTAGTCAGATGACTAGTTTATAAGACTTATCATAAGATTGTGTTTATGCAACTGGCCACAGATAAACATACAAATGATAGATTTACGTTATATAACAAAACAGGTTAAAAAATTACTCAAAAATATTGTTGTAAAATAGCATGACATCTTGTCTTTTTTTTAACACAGCAGTGGAAAGGAAGTCCTGCTGCTATCAGCTTTAGCTCCACTGAAGGTCTTCATAAGCTTATCAACATTATAAAATATGATTTTCAGCTAACAGCTGCTCCTCAGTTGGAGATAAAACTGCATTGATATGTTTTATTATAAAATAGGTTATAAAATAGTTTCAGTTCTAAAAGCTGACAGGTTGAGCAGTGTTTGATGATATAGATAGTCACACCTGTGACCAAAATACTACTCAACACAAAATTAACACTCAACTACAAGTGTCTGCTTAGATCACTGTGCTGCTTGGCAACAGATTACGCTTCAACTAATGAACCATATAACATTGCAGAAGTGATTATTAATAACAATATATTTGTGTGAACTCACACCGTTGGTCATGTCTACTGCTGTAATGTTTTACAAGCTCAAGAGTGCCAGTATTCATTACTCAGGATGTCAACCTATATGGAAGTATTTCAGCATCAGAAAAAAACAAACAACACATTTTACCTTTAAAAATAGCCACAGATACATTTGTTCACGCATGTGAATTTAAGACACATTTGGTCTTGTTAAACTCTTAAAACACAGGTTTATAATAATGATAGTAAAACAACACTACGCACGTTTATCGGCATGACATTAGCATAAAAGCTGTGTTTTTTCTGTTTATTTTCTCCACAGGAATATTTAATAATTCTTTATATATATAAAAAAAAAAAAAAAACGCTTTGAAGCGGAAAAGGTGTAACCTAATGTTTAAAAGTTTGGGGTTGTATGATTTTTGAAAATGAAATTCTTTTTTTCTATTTTTTTTTATTAATCAAGAACACATTAAATGAATAAGAATTAATATTACTTTAAATATTATTATTCTATTTTCTATTCTGTTCTATTAATAATCTATTTTAAATAAATCAAATGTTTAATAAATAAATAAATAATAAAAAAATTAAAAAATAAATAAAAGCAGCACAACTGTTTTTAGCATTGATAATAATTATTCTAGAGCAGTGTATCATGTTGGAATGGTTTCTGAAGGATCATGTGACACTGAAGACTGGAGTAATGATGCTGAAAATTCAGCGCTGCATCACAGGAATAAATTACATTTTAAAATATATTCAACAATTACACTGTAAACCATTATTTTAAATTCTAATAACATTTCTTTTCACTATTTTTAATTGTATTTTTAATCAAATAAGTGAAAACCTAAGGATTGCTTCTTTTCAAACCGGCTGGATTTCATCATTAGCAGAGCTTCATGGAAGTGGGCGGTCACTGGTGAGTTCTTTAAAAACCAAATTTATGTTTCCATGGAAACAGCAATTTCTCTTATTGGTGAATCTCTCTTTAGAAATATGACTAGTGTCACTTTTAATCAAGAATCAAAACGCATTGAAAACACACTTTGATAGAAGCAGAGATCATCTTACAATTTCAGAGCAATTTCTACTAACTCCCGTCTTAAAAAAAACAGCGTTCAACATTCACTATGGAGAAAATAAATGTGTTTTTAACTCGTGAAAAGCAGCACGGTTAATGTTGCAATACAGAGCCCTAAATAAACGCTGAAGAAGTGTGTTCCAGACATCACTGGTGCAGTGCTGCTGTACATCTCATCTCTGCAATTCTGCCTTCATGGCCAGTATGAGGGTCCAAAGCCGTAAATAAGCTCTGTGAAGGCCTGAGTGGAACTTGAGTTTTATCTGCAGCATCTGAAGGCTTTGTCTGTTTTGCTGACTAAAGCCATTCTTTCCACTAAATTATCCCCATTAGCTTAATGCAACATGCAGGTCATTAGCCTCCGCTGCAGAAGTGACCCCTGTGCTCAGCGTCTGATCTGAGATCAGTCCTCGAGACGCGCTGGTTGCTATGCCAGGCTTCAGATCAGACACTGATGACCAATCAGTTCCAAGAGGATCTCTATGCATTGTGATCCATGCGGAAAGTCAATATTATGATTTATTGGGAAAATACTATTAAAGAGACAATTATAATCGTCATGGTTGGTTGGTGTTTTTTAATCGTCATGCCAGCTTCCTTCGCTAATTTCATTGCAAATATCAAGTAAAAGATAAAAGATGCTTCAGATAAAAATAATGAATAAAAAATAAAAAATAATGATATATTATTTAATATATTATATAATATTTATAAATATTGAAATAAAAAATGATATATATATATAATTATTATTATTTAAAATGTAATCCAATTCAATTGAATGCAACAACATAGACCTTAAAAAAAATAAATGTTTAACATTTTCAATTTTTATGATATTAATACCAACAATATCAAATATTTGTTTAATGAACAGCCATAAAACATGCAAATAATAATTATAATCATATTTTTAATCGTTAGCTATTTAAAGTAATTAATTATTAATGTAAATGTGTTTTAATTAGAGCTGCCAATCAATATCATTTCGCCAAGTTGTTTTTTATGAACCGTTCTAACATAACATAAAACATAACATGTTAATAATAATGATAATAATAATTGTTACTGTTGTTATGATTATTTGTTGTAATTAGGACTGTCAATAAATTAAATGTCAGTATCACATAACATTATTTTAGTGCAATTAATAAAAACTAATAAAACTTACTACTTATAATTATTATTATGTGTGAATATAAATAATTCAGTAAGATGAAAATAATATTAATTGCAAATAACCTTTATGATTGTAACAGGTAGATTAATATATAGCAAAAATGAAAAACAATGACGTGATTAAAACGCACCAGCAGCACAAACTGACCATTCAACCAGAAAAGTCAAATGTAAAGCATTCTTCAGAGACATTCTTCTGTCAAGTTTATTTCTTAAATCATGGTAGTGATTTCACACGTGTGTAGTATTCAGGCTTTAGAGCTCCTCACAAGATATTTGCTCTTTCTTATTAAAGAATTCATATCTTCTCCCAACGCCATTAAATCAAGGATTTAAATGTTTGTAAACCAAAAGGGAGCGATGGTGGAATTCATTTCAGGGCTGCTTCACTTCAAACTAATTGAAACTGTATTTCAAGAGGACTCTTAAATTATGCAACGGAGATCCCTAATACGTAAGAAGATACGGCATGGTTTGAAAGCATGTCCCTTTAATTGTAGAATTTAATCCTGTCTTAAATATCTAAGTAAGGAACGCTTCATTAAGAACAAAAGAAGAAAAATCAATCTGTGTGCACCAATCTATTGCTTCAGTCTAGTCCAAAAACATCTTGAACTGTGTAATTGACTTCAATTGCTGTATAATATTTACAACATTAGGTTGCAGAGTGCACTGCAATTGCTTAATTGCTTAATAGCACAGCAGAATTGTACAATAGATGAGTGCAGATGAATATAACGCAGAAATGTTGAAGTATCTCGGCAGATTTAACTGATATTAGTAAATGAGGTTCAGTCACTGAATCCATTAACATTTTGAACATTGGTTTCTCAACCAATTTGCAAGAGGAAACCATGAGATCCACTATGAAGGAAACCGTGGACTGTTATAAACTGATTTTAAAAGTACATGGCAATTTCTCAAGATAATGACTGAATCACTATCCGCTCAGTTTCAGCCAATTTATTGGTGATTAGAGACTGATACTATAAAGTCAGATGAAGGAGTGGTTGAGAGACACCAGATGAAGCTCTTTCATAAATATGAGCACAATAATGAATGAATTAAACAACTGTGCAATGCCATTCTTGCATAAAGTGCATTGCTGCACTGAATTTAAGAAAGGGTTTCCTGAACTGATTCTGCTTGTGCTTCATAAGTGGAGATCACCAGTTTTATTTGTTCTTGCCAAGAGTTCGTTGTTTTTCCGCATGCTCTACAATCTTCTCCTCCACATAGAGACCCTTGCGTCTGCGAACGGCGTTCATGTACTTCAGAGCCTGATTGGACGAATCTGCTTTTTCTCCAAAGTGTAAGTACTCCTCTTCAGTGGTGGGAACCCAGAATGGATCGCTGCTGATGACCTAAAACACACACACACACACAGTTAATGACTACTTTTTTTATTATTTTACAAGAATATCTATAATTTGAAATGTTATGGTTTATTGGATTATCCAGAAAATATACAAATAAATCATTTAATATATTTCTAAAAAAAGGGCATTGCTGCTATTATAACATTTATAATAAATATATAAATAAACTTATATGAACTATAAATTATATATACTGTAAATAAAAAAGCTAAGTAATTAATTTAATAAACTTTAACACAATTACTAAATATAAAATGAATGAATAAATAAAAATACATTTTATTTTTTTACAAAAAAAAAAAAATATATATATATATATATATATATATATGAATACATTTTATATTTAAGTACATTTCATATGCATCTCAGAACGCAATTCGTTGCTTCAGAATACGCATTAGCACATACCTAGTACAACATTGTCATAACGATTGTTAAATAACTATTGATTGCATTATAAAGTGTTTGATTGAATTGTATATTTTAATAACGTTGATGAGAATCTGCTATGATTTTAGTAAAAACAAACGTGAAGTACGCTTCAATGTAAAATGCTACTGATTTTCAGAATTCACAAGTGTAGGCACATATTTAAAGTGTTTCATTAATTTGTGAGTCAGTCAGGAATTGGCAGCACAATATTACTCTCTCTTTGTCTCCCTGCCTCGCGTTATAAAAAGAAAACGAGTCGTTTCAGGGCAGAACCAGACTACGCAATTGTCCGCTGTGAAGAGATACGCATAATGGTCATTATACGAGGCACAGCGAGAGCATGTACCAGCACACACACAGCACTGGGAGCAGGTGCTTGATGGATGACGCAATCCCTGCAGAAACACACACACACACACACACTTCCACACAATATGACCTCATGCTCAGACAATAGCGCGAGTGGTACAATTACTGTAAGAGTCCAGTGGGGCCCCTGCACCTGGTCCCAGAGAGGCCCCACGGCGTGGGCGCCGTTACCTCGGGACAGATGGCAGAGGCCAACAACGGCCCGATTTACACAACCATCGACTGCTGGCCACAAACCCAACCGGTCCAGCGCTTCGGGAGCATCACTGACGGATCAGAAGAGAACTTAAAGATGATTAGCATAAGTGCTTCCTGAGTGCTGCTCTTTCATTCCATATCTGCTTTCTTATTCTTATTCGTCTTATGCTATCAATCTCTCCGTCTCGGTCTCTGTTGACCTGACAGCTTGGGTTACCATCTCAGTTTTTTCCCTCCTCTAAAGAGCTTTTGACTTTTATGTGCACTCGCTCAAGCACAGCCCAACATAGCGACAGGACACTTTTTATTTGTCTGTGATACAAACACACAGATGCTGACCGTCACAAAGCCAATAAATGACTGAGCTGGAACTCATAAATAGATTCACACAAACTGCATGAGAAAATTGAATCGCTGTTGATTTAAAGGTAACACTTTAACATATGGAACCAGATCTCACTATTAACTAGTTGCTTATTAGCATGCCTAGTATTAACATATCGGTCGTGTATTAGTGCTTATAAAGCATTTATTGTACATGGCCACATACTACATACCTAATCCTACCCAATACCTAAACTTATAACAACGACCTTACTAACTATCAATAAGCAGCAAATTAGGAGTTTATTAAGGCAAAATTATTAAGTGAATGGTATGTTAATAGTAAAAATTGGACCTTGAAGTTTGACAGATTCAAATAGTCAGCATGTTGCTAAGATAACAATAACATATTTTCAGAGAAGACAAACTGAACACAAATACTGGCTGTAAAAATCTCTGTAATAATAATGACGTTTCTGTAGTAATTTAAATAGATTTTTATGTTAAATAAGATTTTAAAGATGAATAAAAATGTATTAATAATTTTTATTAAGCGAGGACACATTAAATTAATCACAAGTAATAACAAAGATATTTCTAATGTTACAAAAGATTTCTATTTTGAATAATATTTGTTCATCAAATAATACAGATTTTTTTTTTGTGGTTATTAATGTTTCACAATATTGCTGTTTCTAACGTATTCTTATTTAAATAAATACAGCATTGGTAAGCATAATACTTCAATAATTGTTCTTGTTTTGTTCTTAATAATACAATCTTTTCAACAGTAGACCATATTAAACACACAGATATTTGGTTAATGGAACATTTGGTAACACTTTAGAATAGCGGATGGTTGTAAGTCATTTAAATATTTAGTTAATGATGAAATGTTCAACTACAAAACATTCACAAATGATTATATATTATAAGTGATTATTATGTTTAGTTAATTAATTTAGTCATTTACAAAGCACAAAAATAATGTTTTTTTTTTATTTAATAACGTGTGTAAACCCTTTGTCTCATTTGACAGACGATATGTTGGTTAAAGATGGTAAACACATGGAGTAACCTCATGGTAAACCTCATGTGAACTCCAGTTGAGGGCAAAACTAGTTCACATTATCACTAGATCCCACACACTCCACACAGAACACAAGTCTGTCCTAATGAGATAAAAGATTTACACACTTTATTAAATAAAATTTCAACACATCACAACTTGTAAATGACTTTAATTAACTAAACATAATAAATCACTTATTAATCATTTGTGAATGTTTTGTTGATGAACATTTCATTATTAACTAATCACTTATTAATGACTTGCAACCATCCGCTATTCTAAAGTGTTACCGAACATTTTTATTTATATTGACAATTTTCTGTATTGCATAAAATTAGGAATGCACCCAAATTTCGGCCGCCGAAAATTTTCGGCCGAAATAGCATTATCGGTTTCGAACGAAACGTAAGAAAGCGCCGAAAATAAAAGCCGAAATTGTCGCCAGGCCTCTCCCATCCTCCAGTCTCGTTCGCGCTGTCATTACGCATCAAACACGGAGTATGTCGGCGGTTTGGAAGCACTTCAAAGTTTCAGATGAG
>JAUCMT010000134.1:5851839-5887014 GCA_032357475.1 Enteromius thamalakanensis
ATTTTTGTAAAAGTTGCTTAAATATCTTAATTGAACTAATGCCTAGTCCTGGCTTAAGCTAAGCCCTGTTTGTAAAAATCGGGCCTTAAAGTATCTACTAACTCTCCAAGTGGACTGTTAGGGTTGGTTTAGGGCTATTAGAGTAAGTAGAGTAAGTATTAGAGTAAGACAGATACTTGGAAAGTTTCTGATAGTCAGTATGGTGTATGTTGTGGACCAATCAAAATAAAGTGTTAGATGATATTAAGCAGACAGACTGCTAGTTGACATGTAATTGCAAACTTACTGTTAGTAGATTGTCTGAATTGAACTAATCGCAATAAAGTGCTAACAAATGTAAAAAAATAAAAATAAAAATAACCGAGAGAGGACGAGAGTGTGAAATTCATGGATTATGAATTTACCATAGACACTTCTCACAATTATTAGTTTTTTTGTTCATTTCTGAAGCAATTCACGCATTACACATTTACCCCCCCAAAAAAACACTTTTTCAGGACTAACTGGTGGGCAGAAATCAAAGGAGATGCATTCATATAAAACCAGGGACAACTGAATGAATTGCTTCAGTGGCTCAGCGGGACAACCATTCGACTCGGCCCTCGAATCCCATTCAGTCAAATTACATCAGGTCCAAGAGCGTTTCCATCAGGAGAGCGAGAGGTTAGTTTGTTCAGTCAATGAAGCAGCCATGAGTCAAGAGCTTCTGTCACAAGCCGGCCTTATTAAGGGCCAATTCCAGCCAGACTCGCAATCGTGTTCATGAGCAAACACCTGGAGGCTGGAAAGTCGCTAATAAAAATGGCTTAACGGTAATCACAGCACAGCCCGAGCAGAGTATGAAGTCTTAAGTCGAGCCGTGTCGATCCATCCCGCAGGATCAGAGCATGACATCACGGATCGCAAACCTTTATTATAGCAGACGTACCAAATATAGAAAAACAAACCATGCATACGGAGTCAAATGTGCAAAAGCATTAAATCTGCTAAATGAAATTAAGACGGAAGTGTTGTTAATGCAAAGTGATATACAGAGCGGATGAATTGCTCATTGGAGGGATTGTAAGTGTCCTGCTTTGACATTCTTTCTATAAGTGTTTGCATATGTCTGGATCAGGGCACACGTTTTTCAGGGCAGGATGTTGCACAGATGCCTCAAGGCGTGGGAAATGAGACCGTCTCTTCAGTTTAGAACACACAAAACTTGTTTAAAATGAAGCATCCAATCAGATCCTGGAAAATCTGGAATGCTTGATTCTGATTGGTTAGTTTTATGGCATTCTATGCTCAAATGCTTGTGTATAATGTACAGTACATTCCAGTTAGAAAATTTTATCAAAATGTTTTCAAATAAAAAAAATAAATAACATTTACTGATTTAATTGGCTGCACAATAAGCTAATTAATGTACAATTATTCAGATACTGGCATAAAATAAACCTGTCTACTTCGGATTAAGGGGTTAAGTTTATCCCTTTCTATATTTATATGTTACTTATTTTTCATGCTAAATATATTTAACGGCCTACTCAATAATAGAGAATAATATTATATAGCAAATTTAGCCAATGATGTCTCTCAAAAAGTTCTTTACTCTCAAGGAACAGCATCAGAAGAAAATCAATAAAATAAAATAAAGACCTACAGTACAATCTAAATGATCACAAATAAAAAATACAATAAACAACAATATAAAACCTAATAGGCCAGCCAACAGTTTATGCTTGGATTTTCCTGTTTTCACACGCACCTTCACTTCCGTTTTTCCACCTTATATATCAACGTGCTTTCATCCAATTAAGGCAATGTATACGATCTGGCATGGACTTGTCCCATTATGCCACAATGTGTTTGTATCATGAACAAAATGACATTGGTCAAACCAAAGGTGTAAGTTTGGATGCAAGACTACCTGTTTAAAAGCAGTCATTGCAATAAAGATATTAAGAACAGCAATAGTTTGCAACATGCTAGCATGATATGACAAATCTGTGATATTATGATTAAGTAAATAAGCTATTAAAAATGGTTATAAGTTACTGAAATAAAATATAAACATTGAATGAAGGATTTTTATCATTTAAAAAATAATGATAACATAATAAAGAGAAATGTTTTGTTGGGGACTAACCGAAATAAAATAAAATTAGGTAATAACATTTAAATGAATATAATACAATGGAATAAATTGGTTAAATAATAAAAAAAATGTTAAATACAAAAGATAAACAAAATTACTAAAAGGTAAATAAAAAATAAAATGAAAACTGAAAATATACAAATAAAAGCCAATTCAAAATATGAATGAATACTATGGTAGTATTTAAATAATACTAAATAAATAACTAAAAATAAAGCCATTATTTTTGCAATGCAATGCAATTGTGTCTGCAGACACACTACCTTTAAAATCAAACATTTCGAAATGAAACGACTACTTGAATCTTAGTTCAAACACTTCCTAAGGTCTACGATTTTTCTGCATCATGACAGCAGGAAAAGAGAAGGATGAGTGATTCCAGCAGGGGTTATTCTCCCCCTCCTGTAGCAATAGTCTTTTAACCTGCGAGTCACTCGTTCATCACTGAAAGTCAAGCCACATGCAGTGGTCAGTCTAGACACAAGAGCTCTTTGTGTGTGACTCTTTAATACGTCCAGCCGGGCCCGAGGCACACTGCCATATTTATCCACAGCGCTGATGATTTCCTGCTCGTGTTGACCCCTCTCACCCCCTCCTCCTGAAGCACTGATTCAGGGCCAGCTCATCCCCGACTCACCCACCACACACAGACAGCACGACTGACCCCAGATCAGCAGCTCGGGACCAATCCAGTCTCTCCAAAAACAAGCAAATCCTTCGCTCATCGCCATCAGATGGTGTTTTAATGATTGCTGCATAAATCCATCCTGCTCTAAACTTTTCACCTCACACATGCTTCTGATTTCCACACCACAGAGCTCCAGATCTTCAGGGAGAAAAAATAAATGAGCACAGGGTAATTGCTGTTGAACGGATATCTAAACTTTTCTAAAGAAATTACCTGTGTACTTGATACATGTCTATCCGTCTGTAAACTTCACACAACCTTGGTTTCTGACTAAGTGGTGGACTTTCTAACAACATTTTCAGAAGACAATTTCAAATATCAGTCTTATATGTATTCGTCATGGATGTATTGGACATGCAAAGCTTAGTTTTTATTACCTGTGCAAAATCTGCACACTCCCAGAGACTGCCACAACAACAGCCATACTGTATGGTTTGACATTGTGTGAGGAGTTCAAGAGATGCACAAAACATACTCACATTTTAAAAGAGTACAAAGTTTGTTTTTATGGCTCTTTTTCTTGGAGAGAAATAGCACCGAATCTGAATAGCATCACTGGTATTGTTATATCTACTTTTGCTTAAAAGGAGTTTAAATGATGTAAAGTGAAATAGAAATAGAATTGATCGTAAATTGCAATAAAACAGATAAACAGTAAAAAAATATATAAATTCTCGCTGTTCTTTCTAACAGAAACGTAAAATAAAATGATTATAATGAAAGATAAAACAGTGACTGAGTGAAAAACATTTTACGATAAAGAAAAAATATGAACAACAGAATGATGGAATGAATAAAAAGATGAGAGTTAGATAGAAAGGGTTAATGTAATAAAGCTGAAACAACTCTTTGATACTGTACTACACATTCTCTTTTGTTAGCCAAGTACTTTTTGCTTTTCTGCATTCTAAAAATACACATTTTCAATGGACATTTTTCAAACTTTAATCACAAATGTCTTTAAGTCTAAAGTTAATAAAAACCAGAACACAGAGCCCAGTGTGTGATTTAAGCGCCTGAGCTGAACTAATTGAAGAAAATTGTGGAGAATAAAAGAGAGCGGGAGAACAAATGAATTTTAAAACAGTACTTGTCTTGCAAGTGGTTAACTTCTACTTGAAGGGAAAAATCCAGAACACCCCGTTTCTGATACGGCCATCTTGTGATAAGAGCTGATCCCAGAGCTGAGGACAGCGCTCGCTCTGCTCTTTATAACTGTAAAACAGAGACGCTCTTTCAACATGAAACATGAGCAGGTAATTACTCAAAGGTGACTGCGTCTCAGAGGCATTCCTCAACAAAAGCACAGAAAAACAGAGAGCGCTGCCGAAATAACCTGGGAAGAGTTACATACAGTAGGAGAACAGACCCGCTGCAGGAATCTGGGCCACACGTGGAGGAAATAGACGCTCTTGAAAAAAAATCGAAGCTAAATCTGAACTGAAGGGTATTTGGAAATTAAGAACAATTACATGCTGGCAGAAACAACAGTGAAAATCAAAAGGAGGTAGTTGCAAAAAGACTGATGTTTGGAATA
Source organism: Enteromius thamalakanensis (assembly GCA_032357475.1). NCBI lineage: Eukaryota > Metazoa > Chordata > Actinopteri > Cypriniformes > Cyprinidae > Enteromius > Enteromius thamalakanensis. Next base: position 5,856,205 of record JAUCMT010000134.1, read on the forward strand.
TGTATGGAAGTATGGAATTACTTATTAGTCTTTTTAATGGGTAGATAAATTATTAAGATATTAAGGCAAAAGAACGATAGACAGACAGATGGATATATAGAACTATAGATATATAGAACGACAGACAGACGGACAGACGGACGGATGGATGGATGTATGGATGGATACATGGACAGACGAACGGATGGATGGATGGACGGATGGATACATGGACGGACGGACGGATGGATACATGGACGGACGGACGGACGGACGGACGGACGGATGGATGGATACATGGACGGACGGACGGACGGATGGATGGATACATGGACGGACGGACGGATGGATGGATACATGGACGGACGGACGGACGGACGGATGGATACATGGACGGACGGACAGACAGACAGACAGACAGACAGACAGACAGACAGATAGATAGGAGACTAACAGGAGTCTGAAAGTTTTGTGATCGTGAATCATTCAAACATCACAAGCTGCTGAAGGCAGATGACAAACACTTCTTACTCAGGTCTGTCAAACTCTATTTTTAATCCCTCACACAGTACATAATCATTACTAAACTCTTTTATGGAAACTCCTGAAATTTCCTTTCCATTTAGTTTAAATGACGATGAACGTACGGACATACAGCTTTCTGCTAACGATCCCATGTTGACTTGTTTACAGTATACTTCCACTGCTTCCTGCAATACAGTACAGTACTGTGGGAGATCATTATTTAGTCGAACAGCTTCAGTCCAAAGCCAAGCAAACAAACAAAAGTGCGTGCAGTCTCTCTTGGCAAGCTTAGAAGACGAGTCCTATGAGAACAAGCGGAGGTCAAAGGTCAAACATAATCGCCCCAGACCGACGGTTTCCGCTCGCACCGGGCAGCGAGGCCTACGGAGGCAGTGTTTGGATCCCATCCTGATTGCGGTGTTAGCACGGGTCAGGGAAGAGAGCGCTGCATCTGTATGAGCTCTGGGAGGGAACAGATAGAACGAACGCAAGAAAAGACTGATCAAAGAGCACAAAGGGGCAAACAACCGAAAGCAAGTGATCTCGATGACTCAAGCGAGGAGAAATTTCCTCCAACCACAAATACAGTTGGCCCGGGCGCAAGTTATATAAAGAGCGTTTTTTCGCTCGCGGTGCCTTTGGCAGCTGCACCGGCTCTCAGCTGTGGTTCTTCAAAGTCGACAAAAGCCTGAATAATAATCACAGCTAATGTTTTCAACAGATTTTGGTTTGCGTGTTTCATGATATTTAATAGCACACATAGATTTTCAATCAACGTGTAGCCAAGTGTAATTCATTTTGAAGCTAATGTAGAAGTTACTGACTATTAGAGCTATTAAAGAAATAAAAACACCAAGGTTTGAAAGGGTTTGAAAACAATTATTTTTGAGCAAATTGTTTGGGAAATATAAATTATAAAATAATAAACATATTTTTTTGACCTTGCATGCATGTCAAATTCTTGTTAGGGAGTTCCAACATATTAACCTTTTATTAGCGATAATAGGGGCACTTTAAAGGTCACATCACAAACAATGGCATTCTGTCTCTCACACACCCGTTACTGTCTCTCCTCAATACCAGGCCTCACACTTTGCCATCTCACTCTTTCTCAAGCTCGCTAAAAGAATTGATTTCTGGCCACCCATCTTGTCTTGTTAGAGTTGAACGCTTCTGTGTCTGAGTCACAGGTCTTCCTCTCAAACACTCCCTTCCTTTCGTTCCTCCCTGTGTTTTTCCTGTATGAGATAGACGCGTTTAGAATAAGGACGCAGGTTGATGTCATCGGCGAGAGTTTGTGATTAACGTTTTGCTTCATTTGTTGTTTACAGCAGAGGCAGCGTGCTTGGTTTTGATGCCAAGTGCGGCCCGTGTTCAGAGGTAGGAGACGAGAGATTTCCATAAAGAATAGACAGATTTTGGCTGCAGAGCTGGAATGTTTATATAATCAGTTTCTTTTTAAATCCCGGTCCAGACTGTCAGACCTGCTTTAATCACTGGGGTATTGAAGACTGACGGATAGCTTGAAAAATGTTGACTAAACATATTCAGTCTCTTTGACACACTGTTGAGGTATTAATTTGATAATAATGAGGTATTTATTATCTTTTCCTTTTCCAGTCTGATATCATAAAAAATACTGTCATGAATGCAGCAAACGGTAATTAGGACATAAAATCAGCCATGTTTTATCCATCTCTGATTCATCAATGTTCATTCAACAAGCAGGAAACATTGCTCACCCAATAATAAACAGCCTGTCATCACTTACTCGGCTTTTGGTACAAAATAAAAGCAAAAAAGCACTAAAACAACAAATGAATAAATTATAATATAATATAATATATTATTATTATTAGTGTTGTTAAATGATTACATACTATACATGTATGTGTTTATTTATTATGTATATATTAAAAATATTTGAACATATTTACATGTTAATGTATTTATATATTTATTGTCTTATATTTGATATTATATTTAAATCATATGTAATATCTAAAAATATTTTCTTACATGCATGCGTCTGTATTTATAAACACATAATAAATATACCCACTATACACAAATATATTATGTAAAGAAAAACTTTTATTTTGAATATTTTATCGGATTATTTCTTTTTTATTATTTGACAGCACTAATTTATATATTTATATACATATAATAGATATATACACAAATATAGTAAAGGTATAAACAAATTTTCCTAAAAAGTATACATATAATAAATTTACATGCATGTACATATTAGTGCAGTCAATAAATAAAAATAAATATGCATACATACAAACATATATATATATATATATATATATATAGATATATAGATAGAGAGGGAGAGAGTTTGATAGCTTGTAAGCTTGATAGAATAATTATATAATGCAAATCTGTTGCATATCCATAAAATATAGTCTATCCTCACAATGAAGTATTCTAACAGTACTGTGGTAAAGAGAAGGTGGTAATCAAATGGTAATTCTATGGAGAACAGTTTTTTTTATTCCAATGAATATTTCTCAGAGCGGGGCTATTATTTTTGAAAATCACTTACTGTATAAACACACACCTTAACGTCTTGACTACAAAAAGCTATTGAACATTTTGCCAAGGAAAAAAGAGATCCAATATAAAAACCACAGCTAGAGAAACAAGCATTTGTGTATTTGAACTTTTGATTCAAAACCTCCATTTAACCTCCAATTTAAATAATATCAACTAGCCCGATTCTTAAAAGAAACCAGTAACTTCAAAGAAAACAAACAAACAACATGCTGCTTTATGCTTTAGCATTCTGCCATTTTAAGACGATAGAGACTTTTTAAGCAGTGAATACTCTATCTGGCGTCTATCAGGCCGGTGAGATCGGAGTCTCCCCTGACCCTCAGCGCTCCTCACAGGCTTTGGGTGCTTTGGTGAGTTGATTAGGCATGAGATGAAACTCCTCCCCGCACAGATTCCACCGGTGCCAGTGGGCGGCTATGCCAGCGCTGGACTCATAAGCGGATAGTTTGGTGAAGTTGGCTCCAGAAGGATGAGGATTTTTTTTCTTGAGTGCCTTAGCAGATTTTGTTGAAGAAAATAAAAACGTGAATCTGGAGCAAACTCTCATTAAGCACTTTCTCTGAAGTTTTCGGACCATGTAAACGAATTTTTGCCCCGATTTGAGAAAAGTTTGTTGTTATTCATCATTTTCCTTTTTGGTAGATTTACCATTTTTAAATATTTTTTAATTAGTGGTGCTTGCCAAGGCAATACAAATATATTTATTTTTTATTTATTAATAATGGAGCAAAAACAAATGGTAAAATATGTGAAAATACATATCACAAGGTGAGAAAAATGATCCCTAATTGATTGATTTAGGCATTATATAACACTCTTTTATGTTATATATAACATATATATCTTTAATGTTATATATAATTTTAATTAAATATATAATTAAAAAATAGATAATTTCATAAGTTCTCACTTAGTTCTCATTCATTTTTATCTTGTATTTTATTTATTTATTTATTACATTTTTTTTTCTAGATTTTTGTCTTGTTTTCCAATTTAACTTTTAAGATTTTAACATTTAAAAATATAAAAAATGTGACATATACATGTTTTCATGGACTGTATCTTAAATAAGTTTTTTTTAAAAACTTAAAAATAAGTGGGAAAAAATCTGCCAGTGTAATAATACAAACTGAAAACAAACTAACATTCTGAGAAAACGAACCTAACACAGCGTTGCTTCTGAACTAAATTGATTTTGTTTGCATAAATTGCAGGTTTTCTAATGACCTTGTGGACCAGGAAGCTTGTGTTGAGAAAGAGCTGCGGTATTTAGCATGCAAATAAACTCAAAACAGCCTTTTGTACTCCAGCACTTAGCAAGCACCACTAATGACACAATCTCAACCGGCTATTACAGATTTAGAGGGTGTTAAATTTATGCTGGCAGACTCGCTTTTTTAATTTCAGTAAAAAAAATTGCGAAAAATAATTTATGTCCAAACCCCTTCCGTCAAAATAAAAGCAAGCGACCAGATTCTTGTGCTTGAAAAGCAGCATTCAGCAGCGATGGCTATTCTACAGGGGATCGTATAGAGCCGTGGAAAAGAGCTCCTTCTGGCTCAGTTTGGAGCGGCATGGAAAGTCCCTTCGGTGGAAAGTCCCTCTCCTAAACTTGACAGATTGTGGATGTGTAGGATCATGAGGGGCCGGGACAGACTTGCCCTTTGGCCAAGAAACACACACTGAATATTGTATTACATTAGTCTTCTGCGCGCACACACACACACACAGACTTTCTTTTCCCTGAAGATCACCACTAATTGTACCACAACACATGAGCGACCAAGAAAAAGAGAGGACGTGCAAAAGAGAACACAGATAAAAAGTAGCATATGAGGACATGGGGAGGTACTCATACATCCTCACATACATGTCTCTAACAGCTCTGACAGGCAGCATGTGGCGGCAATATGACCGCCTTCACCACAGGAAACAGCCATGTAGAGGAAGTGAGTGATTCTGTAGAGCGAGCAACAGTATGAACATTGTGTGGATCGACCTAGAGGTGAGGTGAAGAGGTTGGGCTTCTGGAAAAGACCTCAACATCCTGCTATATCCTCAAATAAAGCTTGACGAATTTAACGAAGGTACTTAATATGAGATGGTAACACTTTTCTTTTAAGAACCAATTCTCACTGTTAACTTGTTGTTTATTAGCATGCATTTGACCAGCGTATCGACTGTTTATTAGTATTTATTAGGCAATAGATTGTATTCTGTATTTAAATCAGCAATTAAAAACCACTAATGAACGCTTCACTATATACCCCCAGCCTTCTGTTTCGATAGAAATATGTCAAAACGGGGAAAAGTATCTAGCTGTCAAACTATTCTATTAAAGAAAGAACCAAAACTGTAAAAAGATCATAAGCCTTTAACATGGTGCTGTGAATCTACATCATGATGAAGCACATCTAGCGCAGTAATCTTCCTGAAGTGCAACTGGGCCGCTCTCCTTCAGTAATTCACCTGAAAGACTTTCTAAATAGCCTGGGAGAGTGTGAGAGAGAAAGCTATATGCAGAGGAGATAAACGCTCAGCGGAGCAGTGAAATCATCCGTCTGTGGTCTGACAGGCCTTCATGACACCATTCCTGACTAGGGGGCATGTAGTGCATTCTGCTGAGCAAGCATGAGTATGACACACACACACACAGCAGTGTCTAAACCTAAATAAAACACATACACTCATCTGGAGCTCCTGTATACACTCAGTCCAGGTGCTGTGGGGGGTGTCAGTGTTCAGTGAGTCACTACCATCGTTCTTCTCTTAAAATGAGAGTTTGTTTTACAACTGCTACACACACACACGCACACACACCACTGCAAAAAGCCAAAAAACAGCATTTCATAAAAAATAAAATAAAATACATATTATGAAATATTACTACAATTATAAATGTCTTCTATGAGAATATATTTTCAAATGCTATTATTCCCGTGATGCAAAGCTAAGTTTACTTCAGCATTTAGTGCCCTTCAGAAATCATTCTAATATGCTGAAACATTGTTATTTCTATCAGTGTTGAAAACAGTAGCTGTACCGCTTCCTATTTTCGTGGAGACTTAAAATAAGATTTAAAAAATTTAATTAAATTTACAAACAAATAAATAAATAATAGTTTTTTTTTAAGCATGGATGCAATAAATTGATGGCAGCAAGGACATTTATAATGTTACAAATACCATAAGAGACTTTTTTCAAAAACACAAAATAACTTTAAAGTCTGAAACATTATGGTTTATATATTTGATACTACAGAATAATAGAAAATCATTGTTTTATAGGGATATAACGGTATCAAAATTTCACAGTACGGTAATACCTCGGTATATATTGAATCATTTACATTAAAAATAAAACTAATTAAGAGGCTCAGAAAAAGGTGCCAGAAGTGTTTACTAAAACGTTTACATGAACACTGAACATATCAATGGAACACACATTAGCCATCTATCTGTAAACTTTGAAACAGGAACTTTAATTTTAATAACAAAAAATTATTCAAACTTTCACACATCCGATTTAAAACCCGCTTTAGATTGCTAGATGACGTCATGTAAATTTGCATATTCATTACCTCAATGTGTCATATTACTGAATCTTGCCTCTCTGTGGTCACATGATGTTATTCAGTGCACCCTAATTCTCAATTCTCAATACTCTCCTAATTTTCACTGATAATTTTAATGGTCAGAAAAACAAAATGAATATGAAATAGTGACTGAAATGTACGTCATTATAAGGCCTACTGAACTAGCTCTACCTTACAAGATGTTAATCTAGATAAAAATCCTTATTTATAATCGTTTATAATTGTATAACTATATTAATAATTCAAAATAATGAAACCAAGTACACATAAAGTATAGACAATGGTTATGCTGTGATTTTGGCTCTATTTGCATGTAAAATAGAGTTAGAAGCAATATAATATGTATTTTAACTGAAAGCTCTGCTCCTCTCAGCCGCTCGCTCAACAGATCAGACGCAGAGAGAGCGTGTGTGCGTGCGCTGGGAGAACAGAAGCTCGAGCGGCACTATCAGAGTCTGGCTGAGGTTTGTCCAAGAAGTCTCTAGATTTGTTGCTAGTCGCTTTTAGAGAAAAATTTCGCCAAGGGGGTCTGAATAGTCGCTAAATATAGAGACAAAGTCGCTAAGTTAGCAACACTGATCTGTAGCGACAACAACAGACCGCAAAGAATGCCGCTGCTTGGGCTGATGGGAATAGTAGTTCCCGCTACCTCCTGTTCGCTCCTTTCGCCTGAGCAAACTTTTCTTAGAAGACCTACCGTTTAATCGAGTCATGCGACCACGGTATTATCCAAAAAACTTGATATTGCTGCACGACGGTATTTACAATACCGTTACATCCCTATTGTTTTATGTGAATTTTAGTGAGAGTATGGCATGAGATACTGGGAAAAAAAAAAAGAGGGCAGCTGCCTGAGATCAGAGGCTTACCGTCTTGTAGAATCTTGTAGGTGGGCACTAAATAAACAGAGCTTACCCTGGCACTGCCAACCTCAAAACACATTCAGATCTCCCAGTGTTGTTTGCTTTTCTCAATTGCTTCCACATGTCCAAGGCTTCCTCACAAGTGCATGCTCATAATTATAAACCAGTCAACTTTTGAAAGTTTTGAGGCTGAAGCAACCTAGTTTAAGAAAATAGCAATGTATCTGGATTCTAGAACACCATATTGTTCTCTTAAAGTACTCTATAAATATAACCAGAGCAAAGTTCATGGCTTCATGTCCCGAACTTACCAACTCAACCCAAAAAACAATTAAAAACCATTTCTCCCCCTCTCACAGACCTCTAATCTTATTTACTACCCAAATCCCACTACAAGTGTCTAGGGGTTACCATTTAACAACCACGGCTGAAACTCCACGCTGCTAATAAAATCATATTTCATATCTTAATCTCATTCTGTACTGCTTTAAATACACCATCTGTGTCTATCAAAGAGCCGTGGAAACATGAACTCATAGAAGCGTCCTGATTTCACAGGGGCAGACGGTTTGAAACGACAGCAGCAGATTAAGAGCGGGAAGATTTGTGAACAATCGCAGAACGAAGGGCTAATCCACAAAGCAGCGGGGGGCGACCGTGACAGTCTGTGCTGAGCTGGTCGTCTCCACTGCCTGTCTTTGAAGACTCAGATTTCTGCTAACCCTCGTTTTTTTTTTAAACCGAAAGACGGATGGAATGACGGTCCCGGGATGATGTGACGGAAGAAGAGAGGAGTTTGGGGTTATTGTGGGATTAACTATAAATTATTAGTTATCGTAAAACGAAACCTAGATGATGGAACGTCTTGATGTCGCTTTACAGTTAAAATTATAATACTGAACTAATACTAATCAAACTGACCAACACATGATTCACACTTGACTGTAACCCTCAGATGAGTTCTGAATCAACGCTGGATCAATAAAAAAAAAATACTGCTCTGACTACATCTGATTGAGAAAAAAAATATATAAAAAAAAAAAAAAATTATAAAAAAAAATTATATATATATATATATATATATATATATATAATTTTATTTTTGGATAGATATTTACATATTTATATATTTTATTAAGCTAGGAAGCATTCATTTAATTAAAAGTGACAGTAAATACGTTTTTATTATTAAAAAAGACTGAATACATCTGATTGAAAAATATATATAAAACTATATATATATATATATATATATATATAATTATAATATATTATTAAAAAGACTATTTTAAACAAAATGTTGCTGTTTTGATCTATAAATAAACAAAACCCTAAAAGAAAATGCAAAAACAATGTTTTATATTATGTTATAAAGCTATTTATAAGTTATTGTTATTATTTAATTCTTTTGTAGGTATTTTCTACCCAATCAAAAAGCAAACTGCAGTTAGATTGAGATTAACTGGAATGCACAATGAAAAAAATGAACTCTTCAAATAATTATAAATGCAGTCTAAAAAGTTACACTTTTTTGATAGTCCACTTTTCAGAACTTTAGATAGTTCCAGAAACTATAATTAACTTGAAACTGCATGTCAACTAATTCTGCACAAAATAAAGTCTTAACGTTCAAAAGTATTCTCCATTAAAGTGAATCAGTTCATTCAGATGATTCATGGACAGCTTAAACAGTTTAAACTATGATCCACTGGGTCATTTGAGTCATGTGATTTACACTGTTTTTTTCCATAGCAAACAACCCCCTATGTAGCCATTTCAGCATAAATACTTCCTATTAGATTAGATTATTCAATTCTGAGAAGCTTAAAGTTTCAAAGTAAAAACATGAACACTGCTTTGCTTCTGTTTTAATATAACCATGGTCACAAACTCAGACAGAACGAGACATGATGCTTGATTGGAGCTGCCTTTGTATATATACTTGTGAGTGCTGTCACGATCTGAAAACAAGATCAGTAAACAGGTAGCTGATACTGTTATTCACCATTAAACAGCCGACATGTCAGGCCCTAATGAAACCTTCACAAAACCAGACGTGAAAAAAGATTTGACAAAAACACACACACAATTATCTGATTCCGACTTCTGTCTGGATTTATAAATATACAGCCAACGCTCATATCTGAGACCAGGGCAAGTCTAATGATAGAGCCTCAAGTGTAGAAGTGTGGGACGAAATGGGGAGGAAAGAACAGAGAGCGAAAGAAAGAAGGAAGAAATGAAGAACAGAAGGAAAGAAAGATGGATGAATGGGGGAAAACTAAATAAAGATAATGGATGAAAGAAAGAAAGAAAGAAAGAAAGAAATTGAAGGAAGGAAGGAAGAATAGACAGATGGATGGACTGACAGACAGACAGATGATAGAAGGATGGATGAAAAGAAAGAAATGACAGACCGAATGGCCAAAAGAATGACTGAATATATAAAGGAAGGAAGGAAGAAAGGGATGAAATTAGGATGGATGGATGGATGAAAAGGATGGAAGAGGTATTAAGGAAGAAAAGAAATAATATAAAAGGGAAGGAAAATAAAGGATGAATGGATGGATGAACAGATGGAAACAAGGAAGGGATGAAAGGACAGACAGATGGATGACTGAAGGATAGACTAAAGGAGAGAAGGGAAAAAAAAGAATGAAACTGAAGGAAGGACAGACAGAAAGTAGAAAAATGTAGGATAAGCAGAGTTTTGAAAGGGAGGTTGGATGAATGATGAAAGAATAGACTAAATAAAATAACAGTAATGAATAGAGGATGAAAAAAGAAAGAAAGAAAGAATTCAAATGACTGTCACAGGATGTTAGTTTCTCTGTATTTGACTTCAGGTGGAAAGAAACAGCTTGAACCAGCATTAGACCATTCTTTGTGAAAGACAGAGAGAAGAGAAACAATGAAGGAGTGAAGAACTGAAAGGCAGTAACAGACAGTTCCTGGAGCTGGCTCTGAGAGAGCAGGGTCCACACTACCCCCTGCAAGCTGGCTCAGCTCCTAGAAAGCCATTCTGGCTCGAGCAAACACTTCCAGCTGCACTCTCTCCTATTAAAACCTCCAGCTATTACAGGAAACTCAGAGAGATCACGCCACCCCGCCATCTTTCTGAGTCTTGATCCTGTCTTACTTCTCCACGGAGGCCGAACAAAAGAGCTAAATTTAGCTTCCCTCAGACTCTCACAACAAAGCGGCCATTACTGACAAATTGAGAGCTCAAACGATGTAAATTACTATAATTTCGCAAGTGTGAAGTTATTTCCTTCATAATTTGAGTGCACATCCAAAACGTATGGCAAGAGCGAATTCATTCACAAGTGTTCTTCACAGTTGTTGACGCTGCGCTCTGCAAAATGTTGACTTGTGTATGTTCTTTCAGACACTGCCGTCTGGTTTTGACTGACGATGCAGTTAAATAAGCCAATTAAACGCTATCAAAGAGTTGGTTGCTGATGTCTTCAGCCAGCGACAGAAGGATAACCTGCAATTAGTCTAGCGGTGCCCAGTCAGCCAGACAAAGAGAACTCAGAAGAGCACCAGGCAACTATGTCTGGTCACGCGGACATGAACCGCTGGAGGTCGAGAAGCCATTACAGACTAACTGAGCATTTCATTGAGCACATAACCTCAGAACTAACAATAACACCATAAGGAAATATTCTACAATCCTGAAAATTACCCATCACTTTTACGAGGCAAATAATATTAGACTATGTAAATAGCTTGCAAAGGCACACTGATGTCATTAGAAATGTGGCAGAAATAATAATACTTTGTTTGAACTTCCAACCATCAAAGAATCCTAGCAAAAAAAAAGGTTAATTGTTATGATTACTATGATTATGTTATGATTTTAGCAGCATAATCACAGGAATAACTAAAATACATATTGTTATATTATATATAATATACATTTCAAATTTTTGCATTTTTTAAAAACAGATAAACATGTTAATATTTTCAAAATATACACTGTATGTGTATGTAGTTGGTAAGATTTTTTTAAAGCTAGTTATACATCTTCATATATATATATATATATACATCTTTATTTTTTTTATTATGTACTGTATATATAAATACAAACACATGCATGTATATATTTAAGAAAAATATGTCATGTTTAAATAAACATATAAACGCATTTACAAGTACTTTTAAAACATATATTATATGTGCATATACATAATAAATAAACACATATTATGCAAATAAAAGTTTGGAACCATTGGTAATTCTTTCATTTTTGGTGAAATATCCCTTTAAAAGTGAAGCGTTGACTAATGTTTGCAGGCGTTTGCATACTGAAACACTAAATAGATCAGAATTCTGCATTCTGTAAGTGTATTTTAGTCATCTTAAGATGCTAAAGTATGTAGGCAACCATCTCTAAGGTCACCACTTTCAACAGTTTTGCACTGAATGTTCACAGCATCACCCTTGAAAATCATTTAGAGGCTGAATGATCTCTAGAGAGGAACAGAGACAAACAAAGACCTAGGTAATAAAAGTCTAGTGTCGACTGACTAATTAACAGCTACGCACTCGTTTCAACATGGATGAACTGAACAGCAAACGACCTCTGAATTTCACAGACCGCATGACCAGCAAATGAAAGCTGTTTTCCCCAGCGTTAGTGGGAAATAGAGCAAGGACATCTTTCTTGATGAACGATTTTATGACTCCAGATTGTTCGGGTTTCGGGTTATAAATAGAAGGTCTGAGTTTCCCAGAAGCCTCTTGGCACAAAGATCTCTTGCTTGCTCCACAACAGAAGAAAAACAGTCAAATTGCCTTGATGCACTTTGAAAACGTTGCTCTGGCAAGCAACACAACATATGAGGCCAGTCAAGTTTGTTAAAATATTAACTACACCACAAAAACACGCAGTGATCCGGGCCCAATCAAAATCATCCGACTGGTGAGCAAAAGATAAATGTTTGGCCAATTAAATCCTGGTGCATATTATATGGTGTACTATAAAGTCAGATATATAAGGGTCATTTAGAGATTGTCAGCATCACTGATGTTTTATGAAACTGGTTTAGTCAATTGTCAGTCAAATTTAAAAAGCATGTAAATAATGACATTGTAAGATGATAATGATAATGATTATAATTATTAAGTAGTAATAATTAATTAATAATTTTAACCTGTCTCCTAAGATTTGGCAAGATTTGTGTTAATCCCTCAAAAAACCAGCAAAAATATATAAATATTCTTTTGAAAAATTGCAGATTCCCTCCCCTGGGCCTAGTTATGAGAAAAGCCAGCCTGTAATGAAGCACAAAAAGTTCAATGACACGCAATTCTCAGTAGTAATGATTAAATGTTTGTAATGTACAGTATGAATGTAATTATAAACATCATTACCATGAAGCCTGAAGTGATTATTAATGGTAAGAATAGCATGACTTAACACAATGAGCTTGTCAAACCCAGCCGCGAACACAAACAATAGAGAGAGAGGATAGATGTCACAACCACAACAAGTGTGTGTGTGAGCACGTGTTGTTTCCTGTTTTCCCAGTGATTTGTACGGATATTAAGTCATACGTCTCCTTGCTAAGGGCTCTTAAAAGATCCAAACAGGGGAAAAGAATCTTAAACAGACCTTAAACAGGGTGCCAACACCTTTTGACCGATGCATTTTTATGACTTTTCCGGTCGTTTCTGGTTCCTGGTTCATGGATTAAAAATACTGATCCTACAGATTTCCATTTATTCATTTGACATTGCCTGATATTTACAGGTTTTCTTTGACTGCGACAACCCTGCTTTAAGTTTAAAATATATATTTAAAAAGTGAAATACACATTTAACAATCATACATTTTACTCACCCTCAAGCCAATCAATATGTACTGTATGAGATTGTTTCGAAATGTATCATTACATCACTCAGCAATGTATCCTCTGCAGTGAAGCAAACATCTGCATGTTTGTAAAAACATTATTCATCATTAAGCATTTTAACTTAAACTTAACTTTAAAAAACACTGTTTCTGGTTAAAAGACGAGTCCAAATATAAAATCCATTACAACACTTCCTACATTGAACAAGTCCATCTCATCACATCAAAATGTATATTAATTTATTGATAGATTTAGGATGCAGCAGGTTTGGCGTGCCGTCCGGGGAAAGAGGCGGTAGAGCGGCGAGCTCTGAACACTAGCGAGGGCAAGATTTCGGTGCCCGCCTCTGCATCTGACTGACCCCCCCGCCAAGGAGAATTTAGTTAAGTGGAGGAGAAGGGGAGGGGGAGGGATTTCAAAAGGTCGAGATGCTGATGGGTAGGAGATGGGATTATTTATACTTGTTAGGGAGGCTGTGATTGGGTGAAAATGACGAGGAGATTGATTAGGGAATTGGGAACAGCTGCGATTAATTTGAATTACAGCTCCTCCCGAAACTTTGTAATTGTCAAACATGCACTTATTTAAAATCGTTCTGCTTCTAAATTTGAGCTCGTTCTATGCATATTTCTCTCCTGATCCAGACACTATTTCGACTTGTTCACAGGAGAAAGCAACTTTATAGATCATTTTAGTCGAAAGCAACAGTTTTAGTTTCTTTCAAACATTCATGTTTTGTGTTCAAAAGGTGTTAATTAATGAACTAGAGTTACTCATGGATCACTGCAAATGTTTTTTTTCAGCAGTCTGGACTCTCATTCTGACGCCACACGTTCACTGCAGAGCAAGTGAGCAAGTGATGAAATGATATATTTTCTAAGTCTGTTCCCATGAAGAAACAAATGAATCTACATTTCGATGGTGAGTAAAGTTTTGGCAAATGTTTATTTTTGTGTGAACTATTCTTTTAATTTATGTTAACAAATACATCTTCGGGTTTGGCCGAGTCATTACATTGTAAATAGCTCTTCAAACAGGTTTCAGGGCCAAATGTGTGTTCTCAACAATCAGAAATGTGTGTCTGTGCAGTCAGTGGAACATTTTATGCCTCTATATGTGTGTGTGAACTGGTCAAGGCCCAGCATTGTAAGACATGTGGTGAAGTGAAGACTGAAATCACCGCACTCAGCAATTCAGCCCAGTTAATGGCATTCACATCTGTGAGGCGTGTGCAGCTTCCAAAACCTTTCCCCTGTGTCGCTCTCTCTCTATCTTCACGACGTCCTCATAAAAACACTGCCAAACATACTGGACCGCAACAACGACAAGACTCCAGACATTCTAGTGTATCTCAGGTGAGCTGTGTGGAACGGATGCAACAGTTTCCCTTATATAAGTCAGTTTCTCAAGACGTGTTGGTTCAATTACTCCTAAGGATCTTGTAAAAAATTGCTTTTGCGTTTACTGTAACATTATTTTGCCAACAATGAGCAATAAGTGTACTTCTCCAAATCTCATAATGCAATGGAGAAAAAATATGTTTTTTTAATTTAAACTGTTATTATTAATAATAATAATAATAATAATAATAATAAAAAAGATTAAGTTAAAAAAGGATAAATTAAATTGTAATTAATATTATTGATATGAAATAATATTGTTCAATATCCTCCATGCTTGTCAAATCCACTGATACTGTGTTCTTATGATTGGTACTGATTCAGATTATTTTTTAAATAAAAAGCAAATAGAAATAAACACATCAACATAATAATAAATATTATTGTTGTTGTTTTCTGTTGTCATTTTTGTTTAAATTAATGCATTTATTATATGAAAATAAAACTGCATATATTTATAAAAATAATTTTACTATACAAAAATAATACTGTTTAAATTTTTAGTTAATTTCATTTTTTTTAAATAAATAAAAACTAATTTAATAATAATAATAATAATATATTTTATAACAGAAAAATAATTTTTTTTTACAATACAATATTTTTATTATTTTATATATATTGTTTATATATTAATTTCATATTTTATTATTAATTTTTACACACATGCACACAATATATGTATATATATACACAAACTCATTACACTAATGAGAGTTTGTGTTTGATTGTCATTAAAATAATGTCACTATTTAAAAAAAAGAAAAACAAACTTTTCATTTTAATTCTGAAGTGAAATATGATGCTAGATATGTTCCTGACAGGTTTCGTGAGATTTAACCATTAAGATCATTGTCATCCCATTAATTAAAGTTTCAAATGAGATGAGAGATTGTTGGGTCATTGTGTCTGCAGAACAGTCGCTAGATGCAGAGGAAGCTGAATTTCAGGAGTGTTTTCAGACGTCTGGTGACCGTGAGCCCTACAGGGTTGGGAGGGTCAGATCATCTGCTCAGAGAGTTTGTTTCTATAACGCCATCTACTGGAACGAGCAGAGAACAGGAGGCTACAGGAAGAACCTTGAGAACAAAGAAACACCTCCAGTCGACACGCTCAAGTGCTCAAGTGGCACTCAAAAGATTGTGTACTAGGACACAGATCTTACTTTGGAAGATACTAATGGACCAAATACAAATTTTACTATCAGAACAGACATGCAACCCAGCACACATTATGCTCTTACACTCTTGTAAATGAGGTGGTTCTTGCAGTGATGCCACAGGAGAACCATTATTGGACACACACACAAACAAACACACACAAATAAATGGTAAATGGTTCCTAAAACAAAAATATTTTTTTTTTGTGCAAAGAATGTATGAAAAATTCAAAGAACCCTTTTTCCCCCTTGAAATAACTTATTGAGTTCCATTGTTTTTTAAACCTTTTTCATGGAACCATCAATGCCAATAAAGAATCTTTATTTTTAAGAGTGTCGTTAGTTTTTACAGCGGTTTTGTAGACATGCAATACCATGATTCATCACTGTTGGGTGAAGATCACAATGTTTTCTCCCTGGCATGAGGAGGACAAACTGCCAGAAAAGATGTGTTTTGAGCTGAGAAGAGAAAAACAAGAGTGACGATGGCCCGAATACACACATTCCATCCGTTAAATTCACAGGCAGCTGCAAAGCTGCAAAAACGTCCAAGTTTTTTTTCCCCACCAAAAACCAATTTTCAAAAACAGATTCGTTGATGGTAACAACACAACCTGGAGAAACATCGCCAAGCTCAAAATCTAGGTCATGCTGGATGGAAGGAGGGGAAAAATAGAGTGTGTGGGTGAGGACGTGAAAAACAAAGAAGTGAAAAATGGTCAATAAATTGGAGGTAAGCACAGAGGGAATGTTTAGGTGAGCGCGTCTCATGGCTGCGTGAGTCCATGAGGGTTTACAAGGGAATGAGAGGAAAAGTGTGTCATGCTTGATTGGACACCAGAGTGATGAGTCAGTGAATCTTCCTCTCTCTCTCTCTCTCACACACATACTGCTTAGTCGGGGTGTGCAAAGCTACTGTTTTTCTAAACAATGAATAAACTTAGTCTGGTATTATATATTTGCATTTCTTAAAAAGGAACGCACATGTGTTTCAGGTAAACAGACGTAAGTAAAAGGAGTCTTTCACTATTTTTGTGTCGACACATCATCTTAAAAACAAGACTGGTAAACAGATCGCTGTACAATTAAAAAAAAAAAAAGAACAATGCAAAGCCTTTTTAAAAGACTGTATGAACAACATACAAACATGTAGGCATCAAAACAACAAAAATATTGTAACTACCACAAACAAAAAAAAAAGAAAATTGGTGTTTTAAAGGAGAAACTGACATTGCCTTCCAATGACTAATACTAATGCATATTATAAATAAATAAATAAATAAATAAACAAAAATCTATTTAATATTCCCATTTTATGATACATGCTTGATAGAAGAAAAAAGTATATGTATTATAATTATAAAAAAATAAAAATTATAATTGCAGCAATGACAGTAACATCAAGATAATATGTATACTATTTTATGAATATAAGCAAATATTTAAATGCAGTTTTATTTGTATTTACCTTTTCATATTACATATTGTTAACATTTATTACATTCATTATAATTATTAGTTTTTATATTATTATTTTTATATTATTATATATATTATTTTATATTATATTATTATTACATTTTAATATTTTTTAAAATGCCGATACATTTTTATATTAATTTATTTTATTTTATTAATTCTAAATATCAAAC
Source organism: Enteromius thamalakanensis (assembly GCA_032357475.1). NCBI lineage: Eukaryota > Metazoa > Chordata > Actinopteri > Cypriniformes > Cyprinidae > Enteromius > Enteromius thamalakanensis. The sequence goes on from JAUCMT010000134.1 coordinate 5,873,810, forward strand.
CTAAAAATGCTACTAAATGCTATATGATTATTATGATTAGAAAATTAAACATAAATATTTGTATTAATATATTTTAATAACATAGATCAATTACATCTTTCTGCCTTTTCAGGACTAATTTACTATCTCAGTTGAAAATAACCTGCTTATGTTTTTAATTTTGGGATGAAAATGGCCTTTTGGTTATATCAACTTTTGTCTATTATTTTTTGATAAACTATATATATACCTATTTATTATTATAATGACCTATTATCTATAGTATTTTCTACAATTGATATGTAGTTATTATTATTTTAAATGTAGTAATTTAGTAATGTTTCCTTCTTTCTTTTCTTAGGGTGTCTATATTTGGCTTTTCATGCTTGTATAAAAATTTATGCTTTTGTTTATTTAACATAGTTGCAGACTGTCAGTGGGTGAATAGGGAATTTGTCCGTTTTATTTTTTTGTATATTAACTGTGTGATAGATTTTGCATTGATTTATGTATGCGTTATTGGGTCTTCCTCTATAATTAGATGATTTTTTTGTTGTTGTTGTTAAAGCCTTTGTTATTTGTGCAAAGTAGTTTTGTAATCTAATTTGTCAAATACAGTATATTTTAGCTTTTTTTTATTGGAATTGACATTTTTTAATTTAAAAAGTATAATAACTATCCAAAAACACAAAGACACTTCTCTAAACTTGCACCTCTTAGCTCAACCCCTGTAAAGCAATGCTGCCAAAACATAGAAAAATCCAGATAAATTAGTCAAGCTCTGTAATTGACTAGTTTTTTTTGTTGGCCCCATCCCCAGCAGCATGCTTCACAATCAACAAAGCAAACGTCCTACATCTGCCCAGTCACTGAAACACCCGATGACACGCCACATCTGCGGTCACCCTGATTGCAGTTTGTATATAACCCAGAGAGCCTGTCGAGGGGGAAATCAAGCCGCAATCCCACGTACTCAGAGCTCTGCCACCCAGACACCAGTAAACATGCACACACACACATGCTGTAGCGTAAAACAAACGTTTTCTCAAAGCTCGCCACCATGAATCAGCATTATTCATCTCATCGGCTGTGAAACCAGAGAGCAAAGCCTAAAACCCAGGCAGCGCTACTCGCTGCACACACATCAAACAGACAATCATTGCCGTACCGCAGGCCTGTAATAAACATCTGCTTACTCTTCTGATCTCACATGTGTATCGCTTCTTCAGCTGAAAGAGTCATCTCTGCGGTGGGTGAATTTCAAAGTGCAGTGGACCATGGTCGTGCTTTTATTTTGGGTTGTGGTGGCCAGATCTTGGGCTAATATAGTTACGGATTAAAGCGCTTTTCTCTTACTTTGACACTTTCCTTTTTTCCATATGTTGAGTCCATCAGTTAATGTCTTGTGAAGAGAACATTGAGTAACACATTGAGTGTTTATTACTAATTATTTCACTACTTAATTCAATATGGGAAAAAAAAAAAAAAAAAAAAATACACATATATATATACACACACACACACACATATACATATATATATATACATATATATATATATATATATATATATATATATAATAAAATAAAATAATTATTAAAATTCATTAAAAAAATAATTAATTTTAAATAATTAATTAAATGAGGCTTACAATATTTTTAAATAGAGTTCAGTATGTGATCCTACATATTAGCTACTCAAAAAAAAAACATAAATAAAATCTAATAAAAATGATTTTATCAACTGGAATCCAGGTAATATTAAACCACAAAAACAAAGAAAAGTAATTAGAGAAAAGATATTTTCCCAAACCCCCCAAAAAATCTAAGGCCAAACATGTAGTGCCAAATCAAGCTCTTCACACAAAGGAATGGCATGAAATGATGAATGATAAAACAACCACAGGCATCTGTAAAATCCCATTCAAATATCAAATATCACAAAGAGCTTCACAAGAAAGCAAAAATAAATGTGGGAGTCAGCGAGAGTGAGATCGCTCCATAATTAATGACTTCATCTCCATTACAGAAATTCAATTCTGCTCTTTAGGTTACTACACTTGATCATTAATAACGGTGAAGTCTTTTAAGGCAGGTTTGTGTGCTGGGGGGGCACTTTCACATATTTTATGAGGATTTAATAATTGGATTTCCTGTTTGAGAAGGAACAAAGACAGGCAGGCGGCTTTGAAGTGGGAAACGATGGTTCGCTAGACAAGCTCTGCTGCAAGTGTGTGCCGTTATGAATTAGAGCAGGGGAAAGGCCACAGGAATGAATGATGTCATTTGATAGAAATGCCAATCATTGTGCCGAAGTTCCTGATGAGAAAGGCGGCTGGATGATCCTATAGAAGAGACTCGAACTTGAACTCTGTCTGTCTGCAGCAAACACAAACCTAAAGGTCTGAATTCTCTAAGACACAGGTAATACAAGAGAAGTTCATATTATTGTAAGAAATATGGTACCATTTAAGAAAAGACACATTTGCTAAAATGAAATAGAGGTCATTTATCATGTAAAACTAATACTGCATTAAAGTTCCAGTAAGTGAAATAGAGAGAGATCAGACATGTAACAGAAAAGCTTAATTCATGTAGAGTCTTTCCCAAGCTCAAGGATGTGTCATAATAAAAGCACATGAGCAATCATGTCATACATAGATGGACAAAAGACATTTTTCAAGTCCTGAAATCATATTTCTTTATTTCCTTTATGGCATCTTTTTATTTTAGAGTTAGAACTTGAACTGAACCTGCCAGACAGAATATTAAAATAGAATTTAAACTGACAGAAAATCTCAATATATCACCAAGGTCAATATAATAGCTGATATTTGGTATTGGCTATTTATCAGTATCAGCCGTTTTTCCGTTTGGCTAAATAGAGTTTTATTTTGACAGCTATGAAAAGCCAGCATCTGATGTGAATTCTGTTAATTCGTTATAATTATATTATATTATTATTAGTGGTTGGTCAACATATCCATATATTGCTCAAGACAAATATATGTCTGATATCTGTCTTTTAATTATCAGCATTGGCCATATTTAATAGATCTACAAAAAAATAAAGTAATATAGGTAATATTTACAGGAATACATGAATACCTATAATTAAAATACACTTTATTATATGTAATGAATTAACTAAGTTTTGGAACAAAATTACCCCAAAAGGAATCACAAGATTACAAGATGGATACCATCAAGCTGTTCAAAAATAAAATAAAATAATGTTATTAAAATTATTAATATAAAATTTTAATTATTATTAGATTTGTTTGTTTTTTCCCTCAATACTATGAAAGTCACTGTCAACTGTTTAGTTACCCACATTTTCTGGATTTTTTCTTTTGTGTTTAATAGATGAGAAAAAAAATTGCATAGATTTAGAACAAGGTGGGGTTGAGTAAATAAAAGATAAATTAAAACTTATAATTTATGAATATATATATATATATATATATATATATTTGTTTTGTGGATAAACTGTCCCTTAAAAGCTAAACACCTAGAGAGTCCAATGTTTTTTTCTCTCACTAATTGTTCATTGCCTATAACTGCAATTTCTACAAGACAAAGTTCAGTAAATTCCTCTTCCTGTCATTACAATCCTATGGGAATTCAGTTCAAATTCAAACTCACAAATGTAAGGAAGCCAGTTCTCCACAACCCTGGTGAAGAAAGAGGCACAGTGAAATCCATCTCACTTAAACTCCTCATTTCCTGTTTCTGTGGAGTTTCAGCCGATGGAAGGAAGCTCCAGTAAGCCGCACAACACAGAAAGAGATTGTTTGTCCCTGCCTTACTCCTCTTTTCTCCATATTCCTGCTCTATTTCTCATCCGTTCTTCTCCTTGGCTTGGTTTTAGGACGGTATGACATCGTTAAGCTGTGTGATGTGGCCTGTTTTTGACAGTGTGTCTGGTTCGAGTTTTGTCTTTAGGGGGGTCCAGTCAGCCGAGCGGTCAAACGCCGCTTTTAACCTGTCATGTGGTTTCAAGACAAATCTTTCATCCACATCTAAAGGCTTTCTCGAAAGCATTTGAACTCCTCCACACCTCGCTGCAAAAACAAGCCCAATCAAGCAGGAATACAGGCTAATCTTCAATCAACATCCCTCAAAGTTACAGTCGCTGAGTGCGTTGTTTACACAATAAAACAACCAATTGAAGTCTAACACATGTCACAGTGAGCTGACGATCTCTGACCTGCATCTTCTTTATGAAAGCATGCATTACCATTGATTCGAGTGACGTGCGAGCACTCGCTAAGACGATTCAAATCTGGTTAGGGCTGTTTGGGGGCCTAATGCTCAAAGTGAATTATGAAATAGCGCTCAGTAATGTCCACTCAACGGCGCAGTGTCTTATTGACAAGTGCCTGTGCTTCACTCATGAGCTAGCATTAGACCAACGTGTTGATACATTAATGCGCCCCTCCTTCATAATTTATTCAACTCTCATAAAAAAAACACGGGCAGTGCAGTCGGTCAATATACTACCACGTAAACTGCAGAGAGACCCACGCCTTTGTTGTGCAACATTTCACATGGTATTGAATAAGAGGTTATAAATCAAGACTGAAAATGTAAGCTAGACATTTAATACATTAATTATACGCTTTCATGTCAATAAAATCTGATACTCCAAATTTTTATTTATTTGTGAATAGCAATAAAGCTTAATATGAGTGTCACCACTTTACAAGCACAATTCGTTCTGGCAAATATGCTTGTAAAAGATAATTCTTGTCAAATTAATCCTGAATTTCAAGAAATAAAATATAGGCTGTTCATTTCCAAGAAAGCAAAAGGATATAACCAAAACTAGACCAAAATATGCCAACAAAAAGTCTCTGATTGTATATATAAATATAAATATATATATAAAAATAATTATTTAATGATATTTTATACACATTTTAGAATTAAATATATTTCATGTCCTTATTAATCTTTTTTTTTTTTTTAAATAAGATGTTTTAAAATTAGTTTTAACTACTTTTTTACTGCGTTTTAATCTCCTTAACTCCAAACTGAATGTCAGAATGGGAAAGAAAGGTGATTTAAGCAATGTTTAGCGTGGCATGGTTGTTGGTGCCAGACGGGCCGGTCTGAGTATTTCACAATCTGCACAATTACTGGGATTTTCACACACAACCATTCTAGGGTTTACAAAGAATGGTGTGAAAAGGGAAAAACATCCAGTATGCGGCAGTCCTGTGGGTGAAAATGCCTTGTTGATGCTAGAGGTCATAGGAGAATAGGCCGACTCATTCAAGCTGATAGAAGAGCAACTTTCTCATTGGTTTCCATTTTTTTGGGAACTAAAATGCTCTAAAACGGCAGTTTGGCCAGACTAACTTTGCTCACGAAAAGAATGAAGCGTCAAAGGAAGTATAGGCGGGCCCAAGCTACTGAATTATAAGATAAGAGGTTACAATTACTTATTTATTTGTTTGTCCAACCTTTGGTGGAAATGGGTTTCCATATTTTCTTATTAATTATTTGTAATTAATTATTCAGTTTACTTGGAATTTCTATATTACTTGGAATGAAAATCACAATTAATAACATTTTTAGTAATCAATTAATTTGTTTGTTTATCCAGTCATTCATTTATTATATAGTAGAGCCACATACAATATTTCACAAGTTCGCACTTGCTGGTAATTGTTAAGATAAGCAAAGCTTGTTTGGCGTGCTGCCCAGGGAGAATTCTCAGGGTCAGGCTGCAGAGCCATAGGGTGAACAGCCCTAAGGGTTCGGGAAGGGAAAAGAGGTGGACAGCCAGTTTCTAACCCTGAGTGCTCCCTTGGTGAAGTAAGGAGGAGACGGGATACTGAGATCGAGATACGGAAGGAAGGAGATCTGGTTATTTATTGGGCGAGACTAAAGATTTAATAGAGAGAAGAGATAAGTGGAAGATTGGATAGGAGGAGATCAGTAATGCGCACCTGCGCGCATTCCTCCCGAAATTAGTTTTATAAATTACATATGTTAACATATTGTTTATGGCTCTACTATTCAATGAATAAACAATATAGGTTAACATAAAAAAATATACTAATCATGTCTGCTTTGTTGCCATGACAACCCAATGCATAAAACTCATAAAACAACTAAGTGCCAGGTTTTAACAGAAAAAAATTATTTAAGTGCTTTGGTAAAATTACAACCATTTCTGCTTTTAAATCTGTCAAAATAGGTCCCATTCACTTCCATTGTCAGTGCCACGAGCATTCTTGATACATGTGTTTTAATAGACAAATCTATTCATTTTTATGGTTGTCAACATGCTGTCATTTGAACGTACCTTGTACACAAACCCAGAATATCCCTTTAATTAGAATAAATCACATATTGGCGATCAAGACAGAAGCAGTCAGTGAAGCACACAGTATTAGTAGCAGTGGCAAAGCTGTGCTTGTGTTAACTAATAAGCAACAGATATAAATAAACTTGAGAAGTTGTTGCATCTGTGAAGTTTTCCAGATATGTTTTTTTCTTCTTCCGTGCTTGCTGTGGAGGATGCAGATGAAAAAGACAGGTGGATGATACGCCTGTTGAATCTCTGAAGAATGCAGCCAAGCACCTGCAACTCGACTGCACCCTGAAATAAAAGAGTCGCAGCTAGAATTAAAGTTATATTAGGGTTCCCTATGAAGTGTCATTGCTTTAAAAAAAATGGCTAGAGACAGATGAAACAACACTTTGGTTGGACTGAGAAACAATGTGCTTGTTTTTTGAGCTTATCAGATAATGCATTGTGGGTAAAATGCAGCAAAAAAAAAAAAAAACGAAAAATATGACATTGATAAACAAGTGGGTTCTTTATGATTTCAAATCAAAGGGTATAATATCTATTAGAGTGTGTGATTGCTGCACTTGTTAAATTTCATGGCAAATCTGTTATTTATTTTGCGTCTGGTTTCCTATTTAAATTACACCCCTTAAAATTGTTCATGGTTGCTCAGATTCAGGAGAAATTTGCAGTGTGCACGCTACAGCATTAGGCTAATGCAGCACTTGTAAGATTTTATGAAGTAATTGCGTGTAATTTAGGGTGGCATGATTGGGGTTTAAAATCCTAAGTTGTATTTTATTAAGAAAAACATGTGAAAAAGATCAGTTCTCAGCTCATTCATATCCACTGCAGTGAGGCATATTTTCATGCATATTTAAGAAAGGATATATGAGGAAACATATTTCTGATGCAGATTGGCCATTCTTGCCCTTGCCAGATACTTTTCTGCCTTCCAAGAGTATTTAGAATTCAGATCTCCAGTGGACACGTTGCTTTTTCATCTGTGCACTGACCTTTTGTTATTATTATTTATTTTTTATCTGACCAGTTCTCTTAAAGGTGGGAGCTGTCATTTAGCCTTTGTCATCTTGGATAATAACTGTTAGAAAGGTGTGCGTGTTAGGCTGAGAGAACGAGAGTGGGGAACATGCTGAGAGGCATACTTAGAAATCAGAAAAGTAAAGGTAGAGAAAAAATATAGACTGGACATGACTGTTTTCTGTGTTTTTTTTTTTATACATTTTTGAAATCAGTAAGAAATGCATTCAGGTACTGATTGATTTAGTGTTGCCCTATTTAATTAACAGATTTTGGAAGCAGCTTTGAAGATGTTTCTGCAACTAATATTCTTCAAATCATTATAAACATAGACATACTCTAATTTACTCTGTGTAATTGTAGTCTCATAACTGTTAAATGGTTTCTCAAACCACTTTCTTAGTCTATCAAGGGCAAACTTAGTTTGAAAGTATTTGACGTCATCAGATATTTTGTTCTGGCATCAATTGCACTTTATTACTGTCACAGCGCATCTCACAGTGTATATACAATAGAATCACTATTGGCTTCAAAATAAATAAATAAGGTATAGAAACTTGCTTCTGCCACTCAATAAAGCCTCGTTCATTCAGCAAGCGTTCTCTATACGACTATCGTTTTTTTATTCTGTTCAGACTTTCTAGTTTTAGATTACTATGTCTGGCAAAAAGTTTCGGAAGTGTATGCTCAAATTGATTCGCTGACTTCTCCCGAGAGAGAGTGGTCTGCACTTCACTCTTCTTCCTCCAAGGAGGTGGATATGGGGAGTGTAGACAGCCAGCGTTTTCCTCAGTCTCTGAGGAGTCATTAACAAGCTCATTGTATATCGAGTATATCCCGCGCTGCCATGGATTATATCCCGCGCGACGTCATGGCTACTCTCGTGCGGATCGCGACTGCTGCTGAGGCAAAGTTGTAGCTGCATTCATGGGCTCGCAGACAGATCTGATGGAAGGTATTGAGATTGAGATTCTCTTTCTCTTTCCCATCCGATTAGATCTAGCAAAGGCATCTCTCTGGGTAATGAAGCACCGTGTCACTTCTTACCGGGGAGGGCATTCTACACATTGTTCATCCACAAGGCTGCCTTGTTGGGGCAGTGGTAGAATTTTCACCTCCCGTGCAGGGGACCGGGGTTCGATGCCGGCTAGTGCATGCAATGCTTTGTCTGCTCAGAACATGTGGTGAAAGCTGCTCTTTCGGGTGCTGATCCTGCAAGCTACAGGTTTCTTCACGAAAGAAGTGGCCGTTATCTGCATGTCCCGAAGGTGATTGAGACGGGTATTCCTCTATCTCCCTGAGTTCAATCCCAGCCTTTGTAGGGCAGTACTCGTTTTGCTTTGAGCATGCAGTGGCTGCTCTCTGGAATAGAAGAGAGCTCGCTGATCCTGCTCCCTGGAGGTTGCACCCTGAAGTAGCCTTCACCAGCATTTCTGGTGGTGAAGTCCCATGCTGCTGCCAAGGTGATCAGAGTGATCAGAGACAAGGGTTTTCTTCGAGAAGAAATTCCACTCATATGATCATGATCTCCCGGAGTGTGCGAGTCTTGGTTAGATAGAGAAACCTTTAGTTCCTAAATCAGGCCTGGTCTTGAGGGACGCGTCGACTCGTCGACTCTACTTGGACACATCTCAGAGAGAACCGTGGAGCGTGAAAAGAGCAGAGAAGGGAAGTAGGTGCCTTGTACCGCAGCAGAAGGCTTGCTCTCTCCGACTGGGACCCTCGTTTAGTGTATCCACAGCTCTGCCTCAGCAGCAGGCTACTTCACCAGATAGGGTGGTCATGAGTGGCTGCTTGGCCTGTGGTCAACCACCAGGAGGTCTGCGTACACGCCCCTTAACAAGCTGGCGCGCCGGATTTCCTTTCGCTTAAAGCAGTCTATGTCCCAGGGAACTTAAATATGTGAGAAGATATCTTGTCGAGACAGGGCCTGAGGCCCGGGGAGTGGAGATTGCATCCAGATGTCTGGACAATCTTCTACAGAGCCGAGGTGGACCTGTTTGCTTCTCAGAAGCGCACAATGTCCCCTCTGGTTCTCTGTAGTTCACCCAGCTCCATTGGGTCTAGATGCTATGGCACAGACATGGCCGAGGCTCTGTTTGTATGCTTTCCCCCGAGTTCTGGAAAGAGTCCGCCAAGATGCTGTCAGTTTACTGCTGGTGGCCCTGTGTTGGCCAGGGCGGGTATGATTTTCGAACCTGGTGTCTCTCCTCGACGGCTATCCATGGGAGATTCCGATCAGGAGAGACCTTCTGTCTCAAGTGGGGGGTCGGTATTTCACCCTTGCCCAGAGACACTGAAACTATGGGTGTGGCCTCTATGGGTGGGGCGCATCTCATAGCTACTGGTTTGTCAACCGATGTTGTTCAGACTATACTACAATTCAGAGCTCCTTCCACAAGGAAATTATATGCACTGAAGTGGAGGCTTTTTCACTTTATTTTGTAATAGTCATCATCAGGACCCAGTTAACTGCCCGACTAGCGTGGTTCTGGAGTTCCTGCAAACTATACTGTCCACAGGATTAGCCCACTCTACACTTAAGGTGTATGTGGCGGCAATATCGGCTTTCTACTCCCTTAGTGATGGTCGTTGAGTGGGAAGAGATCCGTTAGTGGTACGTTTTTTTCATGAAGTATTGAGGCTGAGGCCTCCGGTACGCACCCGAGTTCCGACTTGGGACCTGACTTTGGTACTCAAGGCCCTCTCTTAAGCCCCTTTTGAACCGTTAGAGCAAGTCTCTGATCGTCTCCTGACCTTTAAGACTGTGGTCTTACTGGCTTACTGGATGGTTGAACATATCTCCATGTCTTATGAGTCTTCTGGTCTCCCCTCTCCGATGGAAGTCAGAGCTCCCTTAACTAGAGGTGTGGCAGCCTCAAAGGCCTTTTTGGCAGGTGTCTCGGTTCCCAACATCTGCAGAGCAGCGGGTTGGTCATCCCCTGTGACCTTTGCCAGGTTTTTAAGCTAGACCTTAGTGTGCTGCATCCACACAGGCGGGTGCTTGGGAGTCTGGGGGCGTGGGTATCTCATTCTAATAGCTTTTTCGGACGTGGTTCAATTTCCTGGAAAGGAACGTCTCAGGGTTATGAATATAACCCCTGTTCCTTGAAGGAACAAGACACTGTGTCCTTTGCCACACCCCCTGCGCCCCCTCCTGGGAGCTTGCTTCATGCCTGAGGGCTGGCGTGCACTGCTTTGTACATGCTCTTATTCTTCCTGGTCGGTGATGTCATTTCGTTCCCAAAGCGTTTTCGGATGCAGTGTCTCGTTCCTTCAAGGAACAGGGGTTATATTCATAACCTTGAGACGTTTTTTCCCAATATAATTGCAAGTTAAGTCAGTTTTTTCTCAGAATTGTGTGATATAAACTCGCAATTAAATATTATAAAATTGCTATAGAATTGCTTTCTATAGTCAGAACATAAAATCAACACTGAGAGATATACAGTAATTTTGAAAAATAATTTCGTTTATATCTTGCAATTCTGAATTTATTACTCAAAATTCAGTTTATATCTTTCAATTCTGAAAGGTGTGCAGACTTTTAATTCAGCTGCTGACAATGTAACTTTGAAATGCAGTTTTCTTTCTTTTAACACCATGTCAGAATCATCACTTCCCTCAAACCGTAAGCTCTCTGTGACGCGTGGGACCCATCAAGCCCACAGTGACAGTGTTTTGGTGCTGTATAGCTCACATTCTTCCTATTCAACCTCTGTCACCTCTGCTTTCTCACGCTTTCTGTATTATTCCTATGTTTTTGCCTACATTTCTGAACCTGTCATCGCAGTTTGCCATCAAAGACCACACAGGGGCTGTAGACAAGGCTGACATTTACTTGCGCAAACAGGAGCAGCTTGGTGTCGCCACTCCGTACCCGCAGTACGTCTGTACAGACGACAAAATGAAGACTCCCTAAGTGTAAAACAAATACCTCTCAATTTGCACACCTTTACAGCAGCATGCAAGTATTTCTCATGGTTTTAAAGTAATAGCTTACCCAAAAATGACAATTCTGTTCTCATTTACTCAACCTCATGAAATCCTCTGTGAATTTAAAAAACACACATAGAAGATTATTGGTAACCGAACTGTATTAATTGACTTCCATTATAGGATAAAAAATACAAATGAGGTCACTGAGAACCCTCCATCATAACCATGTAAATGGATCACATACAAATCAACGTTAATTAAAACTCACAGATGAAATGATCAGCATGACATTATTGCAGTAATGTTGTGGCAGTTTACTTATGAGATTTGCCTCAGTGATATAGCACTTATTATTATTATTTGTATGTTTTCTAGAGGTTTTATTTTATGATATCGGTTAGAATGGATAAAAGGGAAAGATAATTCTTCACTAGGAACAGTGACATCCATATACGTCTGGCTTAGGCCACCCAAGCAAATTCCTCTTAAAGTTATTGCAGTACTTAAAGGTCACTTCCTTAAGGGATAGTGAGAATCCATTGAAGTGCTTGCTCAGCATCTGGGAACCATCCAGCAACGAGGTACACACTTCAACCATGAGACGTCTTTTAAGAAGTGAACCGGAAGGCTAAGAAAGCGCTCTTGCAGAAAGCCAGCTAGCTGAAGAGATTACAGCTATGTGAAAGTCCGTGAAGTGCAGAGTGACAACCAGTGACAGAAAGTCCTATAGAGGACAAATCCGAACATTTCTGATTCACAAAGACAGCAGTATGTTAAAGGAAGAGTTGCTGAGACGCACGCCGATATCTGCAGTCTTGTGTGAAGCTTGTGCTGTATTTCTCTTGGTTGGGAGATGCAGCAGCCAGTGGTGCAGACAAAAATGGGGAATTTCATCATGCCGTACTGTTCCTTGAAAGTGTTTTGTTTTGAGAACAGTCACAAAGTCACATGGCAAACTCTTAGCTCCATAACTAGCTCCAACAATATTATATATGTAATTAAGACCTACTATAAGTGAACATTACCAGCTACAGTACTTAATGCCTCATACCAAATATAACTTAAGCTGTTTGTGATTGATTGAAGTAGAATTTTATAAACCTACACATGTACTGTAGGAAACATGGAGGAGTCTATAGTGTTGCTTTCCAGAGTAAGTAAAATATGTGGGATAAGACTTAAATCAGGGTATTTTTTTAATGTTTCTATGGTGAGACATGTTTAAATAACTACTGTAAAGGCTTAACTTGTTTGAACTGGAAGAAGTGTCTTTAGTTTATTATTCTATGACTTAAATCAGGGTTTCTGGGTCTTGAAAAGATCTTAATTCATTCTTCCACAAATCAAGGTTTTAAACAGTCTCACATTCATGAAGCATCATTTGCATCATTTTGTTTCTCAAGTAAATGTATGTTGATTTAAGATCTAAGATCTATAGACTTTTGCAAGAAAGTAAGACAAAATATGGAGGAAGAACAAGTTTTTTTTAGTTATTTTGACTATACAGTAGGTTTTACAAAATCCCCTCCAAAAAACAATCGCTGAATAACACAATAAAGGAATAAGCACATAATAAAGACACTATTTTCGAAAACTAACTTATTTGAGGCCTGTTTAGACTTGGATGAATATCACGTATAAATATCGTAGACGTTTAAATGTGAGTGTAAAACGCGTAGAGTCAAAGCGTCATTAAAAAAAATTACAAATGCCTCAGCCTCGTCCCAACGAGATTGCAGCTTTTGTTTTTGCAAATAAACTTATATGTTGTATATACTTATATATAAATAAACATATATTGTTTTATTGACACTTGAAGCATACAATATTTGATTTACAAAATAATGCTCATCTACTGTGTGTCATGCAGTGTTGGGAGTAACGGCGTTTAAGTATAACGGAGTTACTAACGGCGTTATTTTTTCAGTAACGGAGTAATCTAA
>JAUCMT010000134.1:5887114-5901037 GCA_032357475.1 Enteromius thamalakanensis
CAGAATTTGGCGTAAACAGAATGAGAACATGGATCCATCATGCCTTGTTACCACTGTGCAGGCTGCTGGTGGTGGTGGTGGTGTAATGGTGTGGGGGATGTTTTCTTGGCACACTTTAGGCCCCTTAGTGCCAATTTGGCATTGTTTAAATGCCACGGGCTACCTGAGCATTGCTTCTGACCATCCCTTTGTGACCACCATGTACCCATTCTCTGATGGCTACTTCCAGCAGGATAATGCTACATGTCAAAAAGCTCGAATCATTTCAAATTTGTTTCTTGAACATGACAATGAGTTGACGGTACTAAAATGGCCCCCATAATCACCAGATCTCAACCCAATAGAGCATCTTTGGGATGTGGTGAAATGGGAGGGCCCTGGATGTGCATCCCACTAATCTCAATCAACTGCAGGATGCTATCCTATCAATATGGGCCAACATTTCTAAAGAATGCTTTCAGCACCTTGTTGGATCAATGCCACGTAGAATTAAGGCAGTTCTGAAGTATTAGTATGGTGTTCCTAAAAATCCATTAGGTGAGTCTATATATATATACACTGTATATTATAGTTCTTTTTTGTTTTTTTGTTTTTTTAGATGCAACCTCTAATATGGTCACAGAGTAGCTTGAAACGTTGATTTAATAAATACAGTTTGACACAAAACAACTTTGTCTTATGTAAGTTATATCCAATATTTCGACTTCTATCAAAATGAAGTAAAGCTGGGAAACCTTTAAGAATCAATACACAACAATAACTTTGCACAAACAGAAGACCATCTGGCGAGAAAAAAACAATTTAATGACTTTACAGCTTAAATATCACATAATTCAGAACAAAAAAAGCATGTATGTGCAAAATATACATGCCAATCACTTGCTAATGATCACTTATTTATTATACAAACAATTCTAGCAAAATCAACGGATACAAATTGCATATATACCTATTGCATATATACATATACATATATATACATGGATATATATACCCATGTATACCAATGTAATACAAAATTACTCATAATGAAATTGTTTTATTTATATACTGTACTGTATACACATATGAGATAACTTCAAGATCTTGTGTGCTATTATGTTGTAATTATAATTATAATGTTTTATTGTGTTAGTTAGCTAGTATTTATTGAATAGCTTTACCTAATCAAAACAACACAACTGCAGTTTGATTGAGATTAACTGGAATGCAATGAAAAAAAAACATGATTTTTGAAAATTGTTTTATAAATTACAAATGTAAATATCCTTTAGTGTGTTTTTTTCCACCTCTTGTAATATGGCATGGTGTTCATCACGGGGCCAACTTTCAGGCCAAAACAAAAAAAAATCTAAATATTTTGATATCTGATAGTTTCACCATAGTCCAATTTCACATTGGAGCACACAAACAAAAAACCAGAGCTGAATGTGCATTAAAGAGGTGACTGAGGTTTGGAATGAGGAATGAGGAATGAGAAATGGAAATGGAGTCTCATCAGCGTATTACCCACACACACGTCTATGACTCTAGGAACGCTGGGAATCATAAATTAGATTTAATTGCTCCTGCCCCTATCTGGACGCTGACTCAGATCTATGGGAGTCCTGGATGAGAATCACACAGGCCTTCCACTGTTAGATGAGGAGCCAGAGCGCCTCTTTACCACTGAGGTAAAGACCACAGCAGATAATAAAGCCCATCCATCTCACGCTGCAGCCTGACTCTGTTGTTCAGGAATGTTTAGTGACGCAACTCAGAAATAAAGCCTGAGAGCTTGTTGATATGAGAATAACAGACTTTAACCCTTTTGAGACCCAACACACACACACACACACACACAAAAAAACTTTGGGACTGTGTTTCTTCTCAGTCATGTTATTTAAAATAACATGTTCATGTTATGTATGTTCCTGTATGTTCATATACATAGTTTTGTTTTTGTTTTGTTTTTATAAAAACTTGATTTCTTCTTATTTATTTACTTATATTTATGTGTAGTAAATGTTAGAAATAAAAAAAAAATTAAAAAAACTTTTGAATTAGATTTTTTTATAATCATATTATTTCATATTTATTTATTCAAATACAATTAATTATAAAAAACCTTACTATATAAACTCTCAAATTAATAAAATAATTATGTATTACAACATAGTAACATAAATGTTTATATTTATAGTGAGAATAACCTCAAACCCATGGCTCCAAACAAAACAAGTTATCATTAGGAGGTGCTGTAAAGTCCTCATGACACCAGCTGGCCTGGTGAAAAGTGCAACAGATTTCTGAAGAAAGCCGAAGCTGTCCGTAATCATTTGTGTTTGTTGAGGCTGACGGCAACTTAAGAGAGTGAGGAGGGGAAATCAGGAATTGTTAAACCAAGTCTGCATTTTGAACTTGAATATTTTGAGCAAAAGGCTTGGGGGTATTTTTAGTCCTACTTTGATGCATATTTGGTGTTGAAACATTTGTGACTGTAAACACAGACAAAACAGAGATGATGAAAAATATCTGCCAAAAAGTCCTTATTCAACCCATGTTGCCGGGGCAACTAACCCCTATAAGTCAAAACTACTTCCAGAAGAATTCGATTCTCTTTGTTAAACACATCACTGGTTGTTTATGGAGCCACATTTAAGTTCTTTTGCAGAACTTAGTGAGCTGCCTTGTTGTCTACATGAGGAGCTGACTTACAGTACACGCATCTCCTGAGTGTAACAGAACCTCAAAACATGTTAAATGATCTATATATACAGTACTATATACAGTACTGTGCAATAGGCTTTTATGAAAGAAGAATGCATCAAGCCGATTAAAAATGACAGTTACAACGTTTATTTTGGCTTCAAAAATAAAATAAAATTAAATAAATTCAGTTCTTTAGAACATTCTAATAATCAAAGAATCCTATACATAAATACATCAATTATATAGATATTTTAATAGACTTTCTTTCTAAACTGAATGAATTCGCAGTTTAATAAATAAATAAATAAATAACCGCTTTTTTAACAAACTTTTCTCTTCTGGCATTGTCTATCAGTTTAGATAAAGGATGCGATTGCTTTGGTGCACAGAAAGTGACATCCATGACAAGCCTTGACAGTTACAAGACTACTGAGAGTTGCAGGTTCATGTGTGCTTTGTTTTTTAATAACTAAATGTAGAAAATTGATCTCGATAGCTTGGGGCTATTAACAAGAAGGTTGCCAGTGCTATTGTACAGGGGAAAAAACTATTACGCACAACCACTGCACCCTTGAACAAGACATTTAACCCCAGAATACTCTAATACCCTATGAGAAAATAACATGCTATGTTAACTCAAAAATGAACACTGATGGATTGAAAATCCCAAACTTCAATCATAGCTTCCATAAACAATTTCCTAACATTTACTAAACACCACATCACTACGATGATGGTCTTCGGTCTGAAAGGGGCCTTAAGGTAATATTACATTAGTCCTGGAACAACAACAAAACGTTCTAATCCAATCCCTAAACCACATAAGCATAACTCTAAAATCGGTCAGAAATTATGTTTCAGAAAACGTCATGAGAAAAAGTGTGAAGTGGAAAATATGTTTATTTTGAGCTCCACAAAAGGTACCATAATGTAAAGGCTCCACATAATGTAAAGCAAGAGATTTGTCTTTGAGAAGTGCAGGTAAGTCAGTCTACTGCTGTACTAAAATAGCAGAATGGTAAAAACAGTTAGTCTGAAACCTGTGAAGAGGAAAGCTGAAGAAAACAGATGTCTTACCGAGAACATTTCCTGAGGGAACTTCATCCAGCTCCTCCAGCTCACGGCCCATCAGCAGGTAGAGGCTTTCCACGGTACAGCAGGCCATGTGAGGGACGCTGGGTAAAACATCCGCTACTGAACAACCCTCAGGCAGCTGAAGACAATGATCAACAACAACAAAATAAAAATCGCACATTGGCATTATTCCTCACATTACCAGACAACACATATGATAATACCCATCACATTTTTTAATAATTTTTTTATAATTAAAAAAGTAAATATTTTTTATAAATATAAAAATACAAAATGATAATTTGAATAATAATAATTATTATTATTATAATTATTACTACAATAATAATGATGCAATTGCAAATTATAAGTAAATAAGACATTATTATTATTATTATTATTATTATTCAATGTTATAATATATTCTGTATATTACAGTATATACAGAGTATATATCTATTTACATATAAAAATCAATAAAGCATGTATTTAAAATACAATTTAAAGAAGAATAATTTGCTGTAATTGTAAGCATTGCAAATAAGATTATTATTATTAGTAGTATTAAAATTATTCAGATATGTATTATAACATATTTTGTATATCACAATATGCATTTGTTTATATTTTATACACACACACACACACACACATATATATAAACATTTAATTATTTTTATTCCAATACACTACTACTACTACTACTACTACTACTACTACTAATAATAATAATATAGCAATTGTAAAAATTGTAAATAAGATGTAACATTCTAGATGTGTGTGTGTGCATCTTGTCTGTGTGTAATTATACAAATATAAAATTTTAACATTATTATTTAAGACTCAAAAAAGCAACTATTTCTTTATATAAATTAATTAAAATAGATGAGAAAAGATTATTATTTTTTTCAATCCCAATATTTGTCACAATCATTACCGTTCAGCCCTGAATCACCTCTGTTAATTGGACGCTTCCTCTCTTAATTGAGAAAGGTTCTTAATGGCCAGTGTTTTTATGCAAATTCGACTCTGACTCTTCAATGAATGTCTCAATTGCAGAGTATTTTAATAGTTTCTGGGTAATAATGTAATAATTAGCTCCAGACAGCTTCAAACATGTGGAAATTAATTGGAAATCAACCCGAATGAGGCAGTTCATTTACCCGAGTTCAAGTTCAGCAGGGTTAAGGATTATTAATTGTGTGATGATTATGTTATGAATTGCATTAATTCTTGGATAAGGAAAGCTACAGCGGTTATGAAGTCAGACAAACGGCTGCTCACCGATCTGAGCGCCAGCGACGGGTTGTATTTGGGTCCAAGCACAAACACCTTTTGGCCTTTTCTGATGACACCGCTGTAGACACGTGCGAAGGCCACAAAATGCTCTTTGTTGTCCTCCTCGCCTGCAGTTCTGACTGAAAGAGCCTCTGTCTGCGCACACAGAGCATCTGCAAGACAAAGTTGATGCACAGCAGTGGCCAAACATATTAGAACACTGGAATTTTTTACAATTAAGGGCGAAAATAATGTTTAATAATGTCCTACTGACTCAAAACCATTTTTAGTGGCTGAAAATCCTATTGTTATAATAATTTTGTCCTCCAGAAGTCGCCAGGTACTATCAAAGTATGAAATGGACATGTCATGATAATTTAATGGTGCAAAATATAGCCAGTAACATGTAAGCTCAAAGGCAGCTCTGTAGGGGTTAAACTCTTGCCTGTGACAGCACTGCTGGTTGAAACCCCTCCAGCATCAGCTGACCCGGGGCTTTCTGCGCTCTGATTGGCAGCTTGTCTCTCTGCATGCCTCTGTCTGGCCAGTTCTCTTCTCTGGGCAATCTCGTCCTGAGTCAACGGCCTGGAGGTACGAAAACATCACAAACCATAATGCACGGGTATGAACCGCACTTGGCAGGAACACAACTGGACAGTGGGAGATAATACTGTGGGCAATAGTGTTTTCTCTGCTCTTTATTACAAGCTGACCTAGTCACCTGTCAGGTGATTTATTGCTCAAACTCTAATATGTAATTGTGTGATGCAATCAGCTGAAGTAATGAGTGCTAAATAGGTGGTTAAAAACAATAATTAAACATGTGAAAGGAAATTTTACTGAAACAATATGCATGTTTACACATAACTGAAAAAAATGGCCTCAGATAGCAAATATGAGGAAGTAATACGAAAATGGAGCCAAAAAGGGCTTTTAAAAATTCAAATAAACACTTTTTTCCTATAAAAGTATTATTATTATTATTATTATTATTATTATTAATAATAATAATAATAATAATACATTACGAATTTAATATAAAAGTTAAAGAAAAGTAAATCAATATAAAATTAGTACAATTATTATTAAATTATGGAAGGTAAGGACAAAATTACAATATGCAAAAAGGAATAATAATATATATTTTTTCCCCTCATAATTGTAATTATGGGTGTGGGGGGGGGGAATTAGACAAAACTCCCAAAAAATCCAAGGTGGGCACTTTTTGTACAAGCCATTATCACAGACATCCAATTTCAACAGCAGAGATAAGTAAATTGATTCAAGAATTTCTATTTCAAAAAGAAGTGGGCACACCATTACAAGAACAAAAGGAGCTACAGACAAGATTTAATAGAACACCAAACTCTTACAATTGTTTGAGATATAAATCTGTAATTGCTCAAAGTCAAACTAGGCGGAAGGAAAACTGGCCCAGTTCTTAACACACCAACAATAATATCAAAGAGTTACCATGGCTTGAAACTAGCCCACATAAAACATTAATAATGTGCTTTTATGCTGCTAAGCAGTAGATCCAATAGAAGATTTAAACCGTGTTTACTTCCAAACCGCTGCCACATATATTAAGTACTTATCCAAAGCAGAATGATGACTCCATCTGAGGAGATGACAGACGAATGCTGCTAACAGACTATAAACAAATCATAAAGAGGGACGCTGAAAGAGGAACGTAACAGCCAACTACTGTGACTTCCTTTGCTTTATGTCTAAATATAGATCCTATGTAGTTACATGGCATACTTGCAGTAATTGGTGGAAAGACACTGCCAGAAAAATGATTGTGGAGTTCATCGAGTTTACTTTTTATGACTCTGCAAAATACTTGCCAAACAAGCTGTAATTGGTAACAAAAGTTTTAGCTCAGTAATGACCGACGCTTGTAGAACGGCTGACTCAAGAGACTTACGATTCTTATAATTCTGTAAAATAAAATAAATAAACAAAAAAAAAACATAAAAATATACATGATTGCTAATACTTAAAAGTTTTATTATAAAATTAAATAATATAACATAAAAAAATAGAATAAATTAAAATAATAATATTTTATTAAAATATTGAAATTTAATTAAATGAAAATAAAAAATAAACATGATTGCATGCTTACATATAAAATATAAAACATATAAAATAGAATAAATTAAAATAATAAAACTGTTTTAAAAATATTAAAATTTAATTAAATGAAAATAAAAAGTATACATGATTGCATCGTTACTAACGTTTTTTTACTAAGATGAAACTAAAGAGCTAAAATTCTAGATATACAATATTTTTTTAAATATACATTACATTGCTTTGTTTTGTTCTATTGGATAAACATAAAACTATGTATAAAAATGAATAAAAATAACAAATTAAATTAAATAAATTAAAATGACTTAGAGAGATTAGCTAGTGTGGGACCACTGACCTTTGTTCCTCTAATGCTAAAGAAAATGAATAGGACAAAGTGTACTTTATTCGTGGAAAGTGCAGTCTGTAACAAAGCTAGTAACAATGATTTGAGAGAACTCTGCCATGCTGAAATATTAATCACACATTTGGGATGCATAAATTACATTAAAACAGGACCCCGTCCAGAGGAAAACCTCAAGTCCTCTACTATAAAGGGTTTTCTTTTTGCTGTTGTTTTTAAATAACAGTGCAGTAGCAACTACAATTGTGAAATCAAGCACAAATAAACAGTTTTAGGTCTTAATCACACTCAGTAGGTATTTACCCCTTTCCACATTTTTTTTGTTTTTTTTTATCAGCTTCCGCTACATTAGTATTTCAATCATGTTGCGTGTGTCAAGTGTTTCATTTTTCAGTCCTTCTCCGAATCCTAATGTTTTCCTTTTGAAAAGTCTGAATGTGTCGCTTATTGGCAATAATGGAAACAGCATGAAGCTGGTTTACAAGCTCGGCCACTGTGGTCATGAAGTAATGGGTACAGAACCTTACAGCGAAGTCTTTAAAAAACCACAAGAGGGATTGTTTTTTAATACTCTCAAGAGAAGAGAAATAAACGACAGAGAAATGGAAACATAAATTGTTTCTAAATCTATACACATAAAACACAATCTTCTCACAATACACACTTCATCAGTCATTAAACTACAGATGTTTTCCACAGAAAACAACTCTTTGGAAAATTTGCCTATTTAATATCTACATTTCATATTTAAAAATAGCAATATTTGCTCAAGACGAATCTTGACTAAAATCTCATAACATCAATAAATAGCATTTTATCTATAATGTACACATATATACATTTTTCAAATGAATTGATAAAGTAGCAACAGCTAATTTTCATTTATATGATTTCTTTCATATGTGTGTCTGTGCATGTGAGCAGTAAACAGACCAACCAATTTTCTGCCTACCGACTGCCTTGTGCCATTAATAAAAAGCCCCGGCAACAGCAGCCAATCAGACGAGCCAACATATTAGCGTTCCATGCAGGGCATGTGTAAGAGTGGCTGACAACACTCCCACACGCCAAATCACACACACACTGACCCACATTGATCATTGCTATGGCAACCCCAAAGGTGGAGGAATGCATTTGTGCTTTGCAGGTTTCCTGACGCAGTTCATTCAATTGGAAAAAAGGAGAGCAAAATAGCAGACTTGACCTGAGTATGTCAGTCGTGTGCCATTCAATTCCTCAAAGTGAACTGAGGTGACAGACTGGATGTAAAATCTGAACCGAGGAATAATGAATGGAAAAATGCATGACCACTTTTTTTTAATTGTTTAAATAGAGCACAACTGCTAAAATATACTACAATTCAAAAATTTGTTTAAATATTTAAATCATTCTAATGTGCTGATATATATATATATATATATATATATAAAATATATAAAAAAAAAATATAAAAAAAAAAATATATATATATATATGAATTGCATATATATATATATATATATATATATATATATACACACAAGTCATATATATTTTATTTTTTAATTTCATTTCATTTAATTTCAGGTCAATTCAATAAATTAAAACAATCCAGCTAATCAACCTGGTTAAGCAGAAAATTTTGCTACTGGAAAAGAAAAACATTTATGTTGAAAACTGTCCCTTTTCAAATTATTAAATAAATAAATAAAAATTCTGGAAACACGGACATGTTGGAAATTTATTTAGGCCACAATTCAGTCTAGCAGGTAACAACAATGGATTTTAAATAAACAATTTTAAATAAACAAAGAAAAATAAATATTCTTGTGCAAACAGAGCAAGCAAACCGTTTCCTCCAGGAATGTATGGTATGAGCTCAAAGACTCGAATGAACTACAAGTAGCCGATCTGCTTTTACCAAAGTCTCCTCCAGAACAGGATATCTAGGGTAAATAACACTGTTTTGAAATGTAAAGACTGGAACGGTGCCTTTGAAATGTGGGTCAGGTTATAACGCTAGCAGCTGCTGCCGTCGCAGCTTTAGAGGCTGAAATCTGAGATACATTGTGGTCTAAACGAATGCTTTATCTCCATTTTCCCAGCCTCTTTGTGTTTGCAATGCCCCCTTCTCTTAGTTTTAACAGCTCGCGCCAAAGGGTCAAAGGTCATCTGACGTGGGAGCGTCTACATGCATTTGATGCTGTTGGGCTAATGTGTTTATGGACGATCACGTTTAGATATGATGTTTTGAAAGAAAATATGAAAGGAAAGCTCGTTTACAAGCTGAAAGCTGTACTCAGAGTAGATGATGTCATCGTTCAGAGCTCGCACCTCCCCCACCTTTCACTCTCAGAGCCAAGAAAACAAACATATGGGTGTTTCTATACTATGGCCACTTTTGAAACTCCCTTAAATAACATTTTCAAACTCTCTTATTTATTTTAGTTGTCTATAAACGCATCCACAGAAGATTTTTCTTTTTTTACCTAAACTTTAATGAGCAAACGTCATTTCTATCTCAAACCACCACTAATTCTAGAATGAAAATTACAATTTAAGCATTATTAGAATAAAACTGCCAACACATTGGTCATGATGAGGCTATGTCAATGCTTGAATCTGAACAAACATTTTAAGGTGTGCAATTATTTTCAGGAAAACACACGGCAAATCTAGTTCCAGCCAGCTCTCGACCGCATCACATGACCACATCACTTTGCCTAATGATTTCTATTATTACAACAGCAAAATCACCAAAACCCACAAAGACACTGGCCAAACAAATAAATATAGTAATCAATATAATAAAAAAAAGACAAATCATGCCTATGTTTTTTTTTGTTTTTTTTCACAAAACCTATGTAGGGAAAGGACGTACTATCTCTCCCGCTCTCTCTCCCTCACAGATGAACATAACTTAAATACAGTTTCCAAACACGCTAATGTTGCTACTGCTATTCTGGCATTCTTTTAGCATTAACAGTAAGTTTAACAACTTACAAACTAACTTCTCACAAGCCAGTAACAACGGCGCCCTTTGTGAAGAAAATAAACTTAAAAGTTCACTATTAGTAATATTAAAGACATTTAACGGAACACTTTTGAGACAAACTCACAGAGGTGATTCACATGCTCTCTCTCTCTGAAGTTATTAGCTACATTAGTCTGCTATTAACATCTCAACCCAGTGTTACTAGGTCTAAAATGAAGTTGGAGGCATTGGATGAGATAAAATTAATAATCCTACTCACAATAGCATTTTTAAGTACAAAGACCAGACAAATACCTTGAAATATGGCAACCGTAGTATAAGTGGAACACTGTAATTAGCTCCAGGGTGTTGCATTATTAGTCAAATAATGCACACTCAATGTGTAACATTTTTCTAAAAATGGCCTGTTGTCAGTTATTCCTTCCATATACATATATATATTTAAAGACTGTACATTTAAGGTAACTAAAGGAACACAAAAATGCCTGTAGCTGAATAGAGACTCTAAATTGTGTGTTTGTGTGTGAAGGACAGAGACTCCACTGAAAAAGTAAGCATCTCAGGTCAGGGAGAAACTTTATGCCCGGATACCCTTACTGCTTTAAGTGCAGAAAAAACATCAGAGAGAGAGAGAGGGAGAAAGGACAAAGACAGCAAGAGATCATCTCTCTCTACATCTGGAGAAAAGAAGTGTGAGGTGGTGACTGAGTACAACAGAGAGTGAACACAAGCAAACAATGAAGATAAAAAGAGCCACAAACACAGTGAAGAGCCACTGGGAGCCTCTCTCAATCTCTTCCTTCTCACACTAGCCAGGGAGAAGAAGCAGAGAGCTGGCGGTCAAGGCCCAAATACAGTGGCATATTAACCGCAGCATTCTTGATTGAAACAGTATGATGTTAGACTGAATAAACAGGAGTACGTTACCATGGCCCAGCTCTTTTTCCATTCACAAATCACACTCATCCCTCGATGGCTCTAGCAGACCCGAATGAAATGGATTTGATCCCCATCGAGCTAGACGTTGCTCGAAACACTTCGAATTTAAGCATCAAAAGGGAAATAGGTGTTTGAAAATCACTGTTCTGCTAAATCCAACTCAAACTGTCTGTCTCTTTCAGTCAGAGGAAAAAGTGTTCTGGGAAGAGAAGTCGTTTTGGCACACATTCACAGGTGTTGTTCGCAAGTATGTTCATAAGTTAAAGGAAACATAATCTACACATTTCAAGAATTAACTATCAAAAAAGTTTTCTTTAAAAATTATATATTTTTTTATAAAAATTATATTTAGTTTTACATGGCTGTCACCTAGTTTTTGTATGACTTCTACATTCTGAGTAGTTCAGAACATGACATAATGACATAAAACAGTAATGATTATGATTATGAATTAAGGGGGAAAAAACATGAGAGAAAAATCTATAAGAAAAAAAATCATAATTATAATATAAAAAGTCTAAATTAGGACCAAAAAGTTAATGAGAGAAAAAAGGAGTGAGATAAATAAAAGTCATAAATGATGAATTAAGTGTAAATTAGGAACAAAAAACAATATGATAAAAGAAAAAAAAGTTATAGTTAGGACATAAAATGTATATTAAGTTATATTATTATATTATATTAGTTATATTATGTTAAGTTAAAGGGCATAGAAATAATAATGTCATAAAAATAGATATTATCATACTTTTGAAAAAATAAGAAATTCCAGGTAAATTGCAGAGTAGAAATTATCATACAAAAAGTAAACATTTTACCTTTACAGCAAAAAAAATCTGAATTACAAAATTAAAAAAGTCAAATATAGGTAAGATAAAAGTTAATTCATTGCACAAAATCCAAATTTATCCAAAATGTGATATATGATTCATGAGTGTCACAGCAAAGGGTCTGAATACTTAGGACCTGACTTAGGATGTAATATTTCAGTTTTTCTTTTTTAAGAATCTGCAAAAATGTCAACAATTCTGTGTTTTTCTGTCAATATGGGGTGCTTTGTGTACATTAATGAGGGAAAAATAACTTAAAGGATTTTAAGAAATGTCTGCAATATAACAGAGTGAAAAATGTAAGGGGGTCTAAATACTTTCCGTACCCAATGTATATATATAATATGGAATATATATATACACATATATATATACACACAAGTTTTCCATTGAATATCCTGTTACGGTGTAATACATCACATTGCAAAAGCAAACTAAAAACAGCAGTTCATCTTGACTTCTAAAGTTTAACCAGCATACAGTTTCCCATCTCAACACTGCCAAGACAGCAGCTGGCTCCAGAACAGTGTTTCTTTCGTGTGAGTTCTGACAGTCACATGCACGTCTCTAATCACTCTTCCTGAACATGGACTTTATTATCTGTAGTCTAATACTACACAGAAGCTCCTGCAGCTGAAGAAACGCTACATGCAGCCTATAAGCGTCTACACAAGAACCACGGCCTCTATCAAAACAACAGCGTGCGGGTTTGCCTATGCCATCTGCTTCTAATGATTAAAAGTGCAACTGTCTCTCCACCCGTTAAAGTTTATTCACTTTGACATCAGTATGCTATAGCGTCGACTGTCCAGTGTCACGACTACCCGCTCAACATGAAAGAGCAAGGATGAGGTCAAAGGGTAAGAACAAAGGCCCCAAAATTGTTCCAGGTCGGGCGGAATATATCATGTGATGGTAGACATGTTTCAACCAGTGGACATATCTATATATAGCATGAATAATGTGTTGTTTGATGTGCCAAGAGCATGAAAAATCTATTTATTTTTTAAGCTTTTGCTATATTTATGCTAATATATTATAAAAGTAAGATGCCATTCACACACAATCACAATGTATACATTTTTAATACTATAATTTTTTTTATACCTTATATTATGGATTATTACTGTTATACATTTTGAAAACAGTATTAAGAATGTATGATGCATACATGTTTATTTATATTTTTGTCATATATATATATATATATATATATATATATATATATATATATAAAATAAACAAATAATTATGCTAACCAAAAAAATATAAACCATTTGATTTGCATTCTCAAGTTTAAGCTTGCATAGTGTCTGAAATTTGAATTGCCCAGGATTAGCACTAACAAAAATACCTTTTTAGGTCTTGTAATAAATATTTATGGCTGGTACATTTTCGCATTCCATTGGCTTGTATAGAAAATGTTGAAAAAACGTTATAATAGTTTTGTAAATATTATTTTACAAGATCTTACACACACACACACACACACACACACACACATATATATATATATATATATAATTTTTTTATAATAAATAATAAATAAAAAATACATATATTTTATATATATTGTAAATAAAAATAATATACATTTTATATATAAATTTTATGTTTTTATTTTTGTAATGAACTCTCTGCCACACACACATATATATATATATATATATATATATACATATATGTATGTATGT
>JAUCMT010000134.1:5903481-5905981 GCA_032357475.1 Enteromius thamalakanensis
GTCCTTAATATGAAAAATAATTATTCAGTTAATCGCAAGCTCCACAAGTGTTGTGGCTTGTAGACAACTGTCACGCCACAGGACTGCACTGGGATGAGTGCAGTCAACTTCACAATCACCAAGACAAGAGGCTAATCACCGCCACCTGGATCTCATTAGGTGAGCTTGTATAAAAGCTCAGCTCACCAATGAATCCACAGCGGTGATCAAGGTAACAAATCCTTTACTTCCTACAATTGTCTATTGTTATGGAACCCATGGATTTCTGCTACTGACGATATTTAAAGTTTCAGTTTTGGTACTGCTCTGGCTGCTTGGAGTTTTGGCGATCTTGGCACAGATCTTCAATGGAAAAATCCCAAGGCAGCTTTTAACCCACCGATCACGCTACTCACCTGCACCAAGGCTCATCAATCTCACAGCGCACCTATAGCATGGAATATACGTGAGATCAGGCTACTATTTACCTGTGTGTACTCACCTGCCCTACTTACCTGTCTTTGCAGAACGCTGCTCCAAGATCCTCTCTCAGCTTGAATCCACCTGTGTGAGAAAAGATAGTCAAGAAACAGGATTGATGAAACACAGTATATTCCACTGCTAACCTCATCAAAGAATGCATATATACTTCTTTATTTAATAAACTGTTTAAACTTACCTCTGGTGTTCCTCCTCCTTCCACTGAGCGTTACAACAACATTATTTTTTTAATATCTGCATGCTTTACAGAAAGAA
The DNA here is from genome assembly GCA_032357475.1 of Enteromius thamalakanensis. Classification (NCBI taxonomy): domain Eukaryota; kingdom Metazoa; phylum Chordata; class Actinopteri; order Cypriniformes; family Cyprinidae; genus Enteromius; species Enteromius thamalakanensis. The sequence continues at coordinate 5,904,217 of JAUCMT010000134.1, forward strand.
AAAGGGCATTTCTGTACACATCTATTCAAGGTCATAGCCATAAAACCAACTCAAAAGCAGCATTTTCTATTATTTCTATTTCCAATTACTGAAAAACAAAGAGCTAATTAATCTTAAACATATAACCACAAAATGTACATGATTTGTATGTATTAAAATATATACTGTTATGCATGTAAAATATATAAAACAAAAAGTGATTAAAGCACCACATTGTTTTAAAATGATAGCGGGGACACAGATTAACGTACTGTTGGTCTAAACAATTAACTCTTAGTAAATAAAAATATATCAGTGGCACCTAAATATCGGCTTTAAAACCTGCTGAAAGCATGTTCTTGAAATATACTTTGGAATTTCTACACAAACACATTTTTAAGCTTATCTAATTATTTTTCTGTAGAAATTTTCTCCTTCCATTCTCCTTCTTCTTGGTTTCAGTAATCTCAGTTCTTAAATTAAAATGTTGCTTGCGCTTATGCTCTTCTTCTGTTGTTTTCTTGCACATTATCAACACATTAGCGCACGGCTGCCCCCCACTGGTGAATTAATGTCATTATTTTTGTTGCGGCTACCTGAATATTGTTAGTAAAGCTTACTCATAGCAGCAAGAAAGTCATTTTACTCACCAAAAATGAACTGTAACTTAATGAGTCCTAGTAAGTAAGGATAAAAACTAAGTAAAGGTACCTAAGTATATATAAGTAAGGTACACTATTGGATTTTACAGTGAATGATTTTTAACATCTTTTATGTCTTAACGGTACCAGCAAGGATTGAGCTGCTGTTACTGTAGCAGCTGTTTGACTGTTAGTAAAGAAGAGTCTCCTTACATCCAAAATACATAATAAATTATTGTTCTGCAGGTGCAGGAAGATCATTTTCCATGTTTACACACCTGCTTCTGCAAATGTATGCCAAAAAAGGTTTCATTTTCAAATAAAGTAGAACTTTGTGGGGGTTTTTGTTTGCTCAAACTCATGCATCATAAACATGCACCTTCATCTCACATGAACTAGTAAGTTGAAAACCCTGACTTTCTAAGGTAAATTAGAGATTCCGTTTTTAGTTATTTCTGCTCACATTAGCTGATTTTATTTGTTCAAAAATTACAGTAAAATCAGTAAAATTGTGAAGTATTATTACAATTTAAAATTACTTTTTTATGTGAATATCTGTTAAACTGTCATTTATTTCTCTGATCAAAGCTGAACTTTCAGCATCATTACTCCAGTCTTCAGTGTCACATAATCCTTCCGAAATCATTTTAATATGCTGATTTGCTGATCATTTCTGATTGACACGTGATGATGAATCAACAGTTGTGCTGCACAATATGTTCATGGAAACTGTGATGCATTTTTTTTCAGGATTCGCATATGAATGGAAAGTTTAAAGGAACAGCATTTATTTGAAAGGTCCCTTATTTCGTATGCAATTTAATTAGCATTTTTTCCACATATTGGTGGGTTTTTAACCTCCTGTTTTTTATTTGCATTTACAGTTAAATGTGTCAAGATTACTTTGTTGTTATCTCATTGCAATATAAACGTAGAATCAAGTCAAGTGTACTGCACTGTGGCTTAACTCTTTGTAAATATGGTAAATCAGTGAATGTGCAGATATGTAACCCCCTGCAGTGCTAGTATGACCAGCATGTTAGTATGCCAGACATACATGTTACATTCCAACGAACAGCACAGAACCAGCTGTTCATCAGCGATGATGTTCAGACGATAGTTGCCATGGAAATGGAGTGGTCAGG
>JAUCMT010000134.1:5910981-5914081 GCA_032357475.1 Enteromius thamalakanensis
GAAACATTAGCATATTGCCGCCCACTTATTCCCTTTTACACATTCATTCTTTGCCACTAGGTGCTGCTTTTGGAGCGGTTAAAAGCTCTCAAACACTGCTTTACATAAAATCAAACATCACTGAAGGATTTTAAAAAATTAATCACTAAACAAATTGTTTTTTTAATCAATTAATTTTTTTTGAATGGCAAAACCGGCTTATGAAAAAAATTAATTACCTAAGAAATAAATACTTTTATTCATCAAAGATGCATTAAATATGATTCAAGGTTCCAGTAAAGACTTTTAAATTAGATTTTAAATTTAGATAAACACAAAATTATTATAATAAATTATTTAATAGCATAAAAAAATCTTGAGCAGCAAATCAGTATATTAGAATGATTTCTGAAGGATCGTGTGACACTGAAGATTCTATTTATTCCAAAAAATAAAACAAATAAAAATAATTGAATTAAATTACTTAAAGGCTTACGGACGGCAAACTTTGGAATGCTAGTCTTTGTGTAGTAAAGGATACAGAGCACAGCTTGAGAGACTGGAAGCCACTGGCTGCAGATGGCACTGAGGAGCACTTTGGGATCTGAGTGTCTCAGGTCCCGAGGCATGATCTTTAACCCCAGAGAGGTCACAATCTTCTCCACTTTTTCTTTGTCCCTGGAAAAGTGTAAATTAAATATAAAAGGAACTGGAATTACACTTTTGAATTCTGTTCAAAATTATGTATTCTTTTGTAATTGATGTATTCAGAAGTAATAAAGTGTAAATGTTTATTTGAAGTTTTGTTTCATGACTAAACACTGTATACCAACTTTTATTAATTTAGTTGTGTGCTTGTATTTGTATTTTAGTGTTTTATTTCTATTTTGCTTTAATTTACTTGTATTTCTCCTTTTGTTTATTGCAATACTTCTTGTAGTACTTTAATATAGTTTTGCACATAAACGTACACTTATTTGTAGATTAGAAGTGATAAAATAAAAGTCATTTTGTTAATTGATCAATTATAATTTAGATTTAGTACTTCAACTTATTTTATTTTAGTTTTTTTTTTTAACCTTTCTTAATTTTTATTTTAATTAATGAACATTTTAATATAGCCTATATTTTATTAGAATTTCATACTGCATATAAAAAAAAAAAAACATTTAAACGGAAATATCAATATCTTTTTTCGATTTAAAATTAGAAAGACAAATCATGTGTTGATGTCAAGGTAATGGAGTTACCTTCTAGTGATCACAGCATCATACATACTCCAGATATTATCCAGGACAAGCTGCACAAACAGAGGTTTCTTTCCTTTGGACTGTGAAGACAAAGAAAGCATGATTTTCCTTAGACAGTATAAGGTAAAGAGAATGCATCACTCACAAACACACAAATGAAGCCAGCATGTAAAGGACCCAGGGGCAGTAAGGATTCATTAGTTGCTTTTAAGATTTGGAGCCTAAATAAAGAGCCTCTGATTTGACTGAACAGGGTCAAACTCTTAACTAACATATGAGCTCAAATGAGTTTAAAGGCTTAAGTTAGGCTCGACTCTGTCAGTCCAGCAAATCAATGTAGCCGTATGGAGGTCACTTCTCCCTGCATAACCAACTCTGTCTGAATGAGATCTGCCTGCCAGAGTGGAATAATGGCAGTGATTGATCAGTCTAGGATGCAGACGTATGGCTGGCGAGCCGAAACGTCTGGAAACTGCAGACAGAGGCATAGATCTTCAAAGGATTCATCATTCAGATTACTGTAAACATCTCTGACAAGAGCGTTCTTATTAACCAATGCACAAGATATCTTGATTATAGGACAATGACAAACAAACTTCAGAACATACTTTTAAAAAAATATTCTCATGTTGAGTTCAAGACACACATGCTCACAAATGTATTGTAAAAAGGATCAATAATTTACACCAAGATTTGTTAATACTTCATTTTATGGTGTCTTAACTACTTCCTTGTTAGCATGCATATTACTAGAATATTTGTTATTTATTAGTATTAATTAAGCACATATTAATGCCTTATTCTACATCTCAAATCCCTAAGCAGAAAATAAATTAGGCCAATGACTGATTTACAAAATGTATAAACATACTGCAAAATATTCACAATAAAACTAGTTTTACTATATATTTGACAAAATAAATGCAGCTTTGGGAAGCATAAGAAACAATTTCCAAAAGCATTCAAAAAAAACTTACTGACCGCAAACTTTTGAACTGCAATGCACATTTTTTAATTCAGAAATATAAACAAGTTCATCACAGAAGTGCAGTCATATCACTTTCTGTAGAATTTTTTTTATGTTTTACAATAATAGATCCAAATACAAAAAATGGGAGTCACATTATTGACCCATATAACATCATATCCAGGTCTGCTTTGTTCAGATCATTTGTTCATGTGAGGGAAGAGGATGTTCCAGACTAATGTGTGCGTGTGTGTATGTGCTCTTTAGTTATTAAGGTGAGGTTTCAGCGAGGGAACTGATGTCCATTAGCATAACTGCGGCATATTTGAATGCCCTAAATGGCACTACGAACCCAGAGCATCTAATGGAGGGTCTCTGCTGTCACATCACTCTTGTAGCTCTGTCAGCCCACTTCCTGTCAGTCTCTCAAAGGAGAACAGCAGATAGATGTGGCTGCTTTAACATTTCCAAAGATAGTCAAACAGAGTATGTAAAGTCACACACACTCTATTGAAAGGTGCAGCACTTTCAGCATTCAAAGTAAAAGCAACAGTACAACTTCCAACAGATCTCCACCGCTTTTTAAAAAACAATGGAAATAGCTATCACTGTACCTTCAGATCATACTGCAAAAACAGTATTTTTGTCTTGTTTTTCAGTGCAAATGTCTAAAGATTCTTAAATAAAGACACACTGAGAAGCAAAATGATACAAAAAGTCTTATTTCTGTGAAATTAATCAAAATTAAGTAAGTTTAAGAAAAATCTACTTAATCCAAAAGAAAAGCACAAATTCACTTTATTTTATTAAATTCTTCTGAAAACCAGGCCAGGTAACGACCACATCCAACAACGCACGGACGGTACGACATCCCGAAGGAAGCGTCTTGAAAAAGACGAACCAC
>JAUCMT010000134.1:5922904-5935143 GCA_032357475.1 Enteromius thamalakanensis
TAATTTGAAAATTAATCTAGATTAATCTAGATTAAAAAAATTAATCTATGCCCACCCCTAATATATATATATATATACACACACACAATGGATAATTCAACTGACACTACAAAACACATTGCGTTATGAATAAATAAATATTAAATACTAAATATACTAATAATATATATATATAATTACATTTTTTTATATAAAATTTACCTTTAATGATTTACTGAGTAAATACAGTCCCAAGAAACTACAAGACACAAGCCTTAACACAACAAAAACTGGCAAAGGTAAGACTAATAACATGCATAGTTCTGTCATGAAACTCTAGATGTTGCAGGCTGATGAGTATTAAAGTAACTGAGAATATTTACAGTGTTAAATAACTTGGCACAAGCTAATTACCTTCCCCAGCTCCACCTGTATAGATCTGTTATGAGCTACTTTTAACACATCTATTCCACCAACACCAAATACATTAACATTGTCATAACCATTACCATGCTAAAATCTGCAGATAGTTGTCATGATTTAAATGGTGTTTGAATTTCAAAATAAAGCTTCTTTTTTAGCATTGACTATTCCAAACTTTCCATTCTTTATTCTGCAAAAAAGTTAGATTATAAAATGTTGTTTACAATAAGAGAAAAATAGTTTTTGGGGGTGATCCTGAAATGACTCCCTTTTGATGAAACATGAAGGAGCCGTACCTATCCTCAAGGTGTCTCCGGGTTTGACTGAGACGCTGGTGCCGATCACAGAGGCCATCAGAACCCTTTTCCTGTTCATCTCCCTTGAAGGCTCAGATTCACCCACAGCTGCTCCTGGAATCAAGACAGCACTGTGTCATCAAACGCAATCAACCAAAGCATTCCTACAGGTATATCGTTCCTTTGATGGTTGAACGACCTCAAGTAGCTGCATTATTACTCCTTGAGAGTTTTTCCCAATCAGCAAAGAGATTACAACCCGCTTTGAGCGTGATGGAGACAGAAATGACCTCAATTAATAAAATACGCCAGGAAGTCGTGTCATCTGAGGCCAAACAAGGCCTCGACTGCCTTCTGTTTGCGGCCTATAAGATCTCCAGAGACAAGCGGCCTCTATAAAGAAGGCAATATTTCTTCATTTTGCTACAAAAATGGATTTTTACCAGCCCTACGGTCTCTAGGTCTCACGTTATTTCTCAACAAGACGCGCCAAACGATGCCAATATCAATAAGTGACTCGCAAATCTCCAGCCGAGTTAGCTGACTTTGTCGGAAAGCGAGCCAACCCACAGAGTGCGGTTCACTTAGCAGCGAAACGCTGTCATGCGAGGATTTCCCTGTCACCTGGAGAAGTGTGGACTGACATACGGCTGCTGTGGGAATCATACTCACCCGCCACACGCAGCAGGCTGGAGGCCACCGACTTTCCAACGCTGTTGGCAGCCACACAGGAGTAGGTGCCGTCGTCTGGCGGCGTGAGGTTTCTCAGGAGCAGAGATCCATCCGGGAGAGGACTAGCGCTGGCGCCCAGCGGACCCTCCTTGCGGTGCCAGCTCAGCGTTGGCCGCGGGACACCTGTTCAGAGACAAACGTCAGGTCACTCCCAATCAATCACTTCACACCGGAGTCTGGAGCTGACGCTAATCACAGCTTTCTTCAAGCAGGGTACACTTTAGGTGTCCCATTACTTTTTAAAAGTGTTTGAGGGACAAACTGCACGCTGTCAGAAATGTTAGATACTTTACATGAAGTAGTATTTATAATAAAATTAGCATTGCAGGAAAAGTAAAAAATAAAAAGTCAAATATATACAGAATTTAGAGTTTCAGACCCTGTTTTGCACCCCATTCAAGAAAAGCTGGTTTGAGCGCAGATTTCCCAAAAAAAATCCTAAGCTCTTGACAAATCACTGAACAAGTTTCAGTATTTAGGAGCAACTGCTATCGTGCCCTTAAAAGACTCATATGTCAACATCAAAGCCGGCGCCGAATAAATCAAACCGAAGAAAATGTTGATTCAAAAAGCAGATCAACAAGAGGCCAGCAGATTGCCACGAATTACTTGTACAAATGGGCACAATGAATGCAAATTGCCTCCCTCCAACCGGTTCCCATGGGACGCCCCTGCTGAAAATAATGAGCAGCACATGGATTGGAGCCTGAGTTTTATGGTCCCCCATTCTGCCGAATGGAGACATTAGTACTGACATACGGCCGTAAGTCTGAGAGCCAATGACACACTCGCAGGAATGGAAAATCACATCGGAGGCCTTGAGGTGTGTGTGTGTGTGTGTGTGTCAAGCGCACACATGGGCACTGACACACTCTGGCACCAGTAAACAGTCAGGCATGCCTGCAAAGATGGCAGGAAGTGATGTTATTATATGTAGGTAGGATTAATATTGCCCGACAGTGACCTCTGCTCTCCCGGAGAGGGAATTTCCACTGGGAGAGGAAACAGACACAGAAACAATAACTGCATGATGATGAAGAAAAAAACGCAACATTAAAAGAAGATATATTACATACAAAATGTTTATCTCTACGTGCTGACCGCCTACTGACTGCAGACTCGTACAAACACATGCTCCGTTCCAATACACATTAGAAGTGCTCCGACCCAAACTCGTTTTAAAACTACTTCTTTCTTTGGCTTCTGACCAGTCAGAGAAATAGAAAGGTAGTACTTCGATGCCAGTGTTTTTACTATTTTTGTTGCTGTTTTCACTAGTCTTATTATTATTATAATTTTTTTTTAATAATCATTATTTTATTATTTGCTAAGGTAAAGCACATTGGTCAACTTATGATCAATGTGGTATTTTAATGAAATTGACATAATATCTGGCAACACTGTACACATTTTAATAATATTAAATAAAATAAAATAAAATAATATATATTTAATATATTTTTGATTATTTCATGTTTATTTTATTCTATATTTTATTATATTTTATATCCTCTGTTTAGCTATATAAAAATACACAAACACAAAATGAATGTTAACCAAGTGAAATACCTTTCACTAAATAAAATATTTATAAATATATTTATTATAAAAATAATTTAAGTTTATAACTAGAAAATAATAGAATCAGAAAAAAAATCTATGTTATTTTATGCTTAATTTTATTTCTTCTCTTCTAACGTTGGGCTATGCTGTTATAAGCTATATAGTAAAATAACTATATAAACAATACAATAATTAACAATTATAAAAATGAACGGAATAATGAAATGGTTCAAATGATTTTAGTTTGACCTTCTAATCTTATCAGCATCAGTATTTTCTCACTATGCGTTTTTTAAAATAAATAAATAAATTGATTGATTAATTAAATTAAATAAATGTAAGGTTTATTGCTAAATAAAATTACACTTGTAAGTGCATTTTCCCTTCTGTTCCGATCTCTCAGCTTTAAAGTTATAATTTTAACTACATATTTAGGCTGTAGATAAATAAAAGAGAGGAGATTTTTGCAAATGTCAAAACCTACTAGAATAAATATCTTCCTGTTTGCCTTGCACTTCTTACATGATGCACAGAGTATAGCTGCCTATGTAGAGTCCTCCAAAATCACATCCAAAGTCCCATTTGAGGTTACATGGAAGCTATAGGCAGTTCACTAGATTTTAGAACGTATCTGCTTTCAGTGACCTGCGTGATAAGCAGACTGAACTGAGCTCTGTAATAATGTGACCTGGATCAGACACTAACTGTATCCGGGTGTGTGTGTCCTCTAACAACACATCTCTCCACACCATCAGCTTAACCACTCTATTACAGTATTTCCTTACATCATTACCCATACTGTACTGCTCTGTGCCTGCCTATGCCGGCCTTTCTGTCAAAGCCAGCTGGACGCGTTCTTCAAATCCTGTTTATTCATCTCAGGGAATCAGATGGTGATGAAAGCATGAGAGAACAGCTGACACTTGTGTCTTTCTGGCCTGTTGTGAGGGCAGTGTTCACAGCAGGTGTCAACCAAATCACTAGATAAACAAGTCTACATAAACTGAGACGGAGAGTCAAGACACAATGACCTCAGAGACCTTTGTTTACATAAACATGCAAATAAAAAGGAGGCGAAACGGAGAATATTGTCCAGTCTAGAAAGTCTCAAAGGCACAAAATGACCAAAAATTGATGTCATTTCAGGTTTTAATTGAACAATGAGACCATTAACACTATAATTACTTCTGAATTATTTCGATTAAATTCTACAGCGTAGATAGAAATCCGTAGAAAGTATATTTTAGTACAATAGAGTGACAGGAGCCCTGTTTTGCTACAGTAGACTGGCGTTCGTAAATGACGCAGCACGGCATAAATCTCACCGAAGGGCCCCGCATCCTGAACGCCTGTTGACTTTACAATCCATTTCTGTCCAATTAGCCGAATCTTTCACCAAAACCACATGGATAAGAGCTATTAAGCATGGGATATGCACACATCAAACATGTACGCATTTTCACAGAGTGAAGTATCTTGATCATTTGAAGAATCTACATTGAGGCTGCACTGGAAATTGTAGCAACTGGTAATGACGAAAAGAGCTCATTTTCTTATATGCTCATTTTTTTAAATATGCAAAATAATGCACAATTTCTTATTTGCCATATTTTGGAGATCCACCTAATGGTAAATTGTCCCATACCTTTAACGGGGCACTCAAGCGTGAGGTTGGCACCTAAACGGACACTAATAACCCCTCCAACCACCACCTTCAGATTGCTGCTCTTCAGATCTGACGTGTTTCTCCGCGAGGCAGCGATTGTGGGAGTTTCTGTTTATAAAGACACAAAACCATCCGCTCACATTATTTACAAAACAGTCATTACAGAGAGCAGCCGTGTGTAAGGTCATACCAGCCAGCAGAACTTGTGTTGTCTCAGAATCGGAGCCCAAGTCGTTGGTGGCGGTGCATTTGTAGATTCCCACATCACTGGCGCCGGGGCTGAGGATGTGTACTTCTCCATCGCTGTCCCACGAAACCCTAGGGAGGGTGAGAGAAACACTTCCAATCAGCTGTAGAGTACACCATTTCATTGTGTTTCCCATACTCACAAATGCAGCATTAAAAGTTCACTCCACCCCAAAATGAGAATTTTGTCATTTATTTTGAATAAAGTCATTATTTTTATTTTATTTTCATATAAAAAGTATTCTCGCCACTTTATTATGTTATGGTTGAACCACTGATGGTGGAGGTAGCATCAGATGATGTCTTTTTATATTTTTCTGGACCTTGACAGTCATACTTGTTTGGCAGTCAATTGGACAATCACAAGCCTCACGGTTTTCATCCAAAATATCTTAAATTGTGTTCTGAGGACAAACAAAACTTGTACGGGTTTGGAATGGCAAGTGATTAATGACAACATTTTCATTTTGGGGCGGAGGAACCCTTTAAAGACCCCAAATGATGAAAATCAGGCTTCTAACATTGTTAGACATGAAGTCAATCTGGGGATTTCGATGTGCTTAAAGACAAAACGTGTGCAAATGTATCAGTTAACATCGTGGCTGAACAATTTCTCTCTAAAACTGCAGTAAAGAACTTTACTGAACTTGCAGTTTGGGTTTTTTTGGTATCATTAGCAAAGAGTTTTTACTTAACATTTCTATCTGTCTGAAATGGCAAATGGGAACATGGTTTGTCAACAACAACGGCTAATGATATCAAGTACTGTTACATGTGTGACATTGTAGAGAATCTACTTCCGTTCTGATGCATGAAGGCATTTTGTTCTTCCTTCAGAATCAGTTTCTGGATCAGTAAGATATTTATTTAAAATATAGATCTTTAACAATATAAATTTATCAATTTAACATTTCTGTGTAGTTTTAATTCATTAAAAAAAAGGAAGAATAAATAATATACTGAGCCCAAACTTTTGAACAGTAGTCAATATTGTTGTGCAAAGAATCATTTTAATTACAAGTTCAAAACAAATTAAAAAATAAGCACCTCGATAGTTTCCAGCACTAATAAATCAGCATTATAGAATAATTTCTGCAGGATCATGCGACACTAAGGACTGGAGTAACAATGCTGAAATGTAAGCTTTGATCACAGCAATAAATTAGATTTTAATGTATACTACAATAATATTTTACAACATTACATTTGTATTTCCTGTATTTTTGGAACAAGATTACAACTTACTAGACTGTGACCTGTTTGTAAAAACAACAACAGGTTTCTGTGTGTTACAGACTGAGGTGAGACCGCAGGAGCTCAATGCCCATTCAGTGAAAACGCACGCCATGACTGTGCTAAACAAGTCACACCCTCGGATCAGAGATCTGGTTCAGTCTCTCGTTTCCTGTGTATCAATCAGAGGTTTCCCTAAGGCTCTGCTTCACGTGATCTCCTGCAGCAATCAGGAGTCCCAGAAGAGCCAATCAGAGGTAGCGTGATGGACTCTCAGAGGTGTTTATATACCTGATTAAAGTGTTTATTGAGCAGACGCCATTGTGTGTGTCTGGAGGGCTGGTCAGGGACTTCCTCTGACACTTGTGAAAAACTAGTGGGCCTCCAGAACCAAAAAAAAAAGCAAGCAAGTTTAACTCTAGAGAAGGCATCAGCTTAATAGCAATTTCCTCAAAACTAGAAAAACATCTCTTATTCTATTCAAGATTTGTTTATACATTTTTAATCACAATTTTATGTGCATTTATTGAATTATTCCAATTGACATTTACTAGTTCATGAATTCCCTGATCATCAAAATATATGCTAATAACTGCTGTATGAAATAAGTAACAAATATCTTCCAGATCTAATAATAATAATAATAATACACAAACATACATAAAGATAATATATATAAAAAATAAAAGTTATTGTTTTTATGTATTTTATATCAGTATATATAGAACAAAAACAATCTTAATAAATAATAATAATAATATCCATGCATAAAGATAATAAATAAAAATAAATGTTTTTGTTTTTATGTATTTTATCTGCATGTGTATATAAATATCGGTATATATAGAACAAAAAAAAATCTTAAATAATAATAATAATAATAATATCCATACATAAAGATAAGTTTTTATGTATTTTATCTGTATGCGTAGGCCTATATATAAATATAAATAACTGCATGTGTGTGTATTTCTATATACATAATAAAAGTACACACATATGTAAACAATGTGTACTATTTTTCAGAATTCTTTATTAAAATAAATTCAAAAGCAGAAATATCTTGTCTTTGCTAAAAAAAAAAAAACATGTCTTTCTTTCAAAAAAACCAAACATACAAAAAATACTGATATGCACACTAAAATCCACACACACACACACACACACACACACACAAGTATGTGTGCTATTCGAAAAGTACTAAGAAACACAAATTTGTTGCCAATGTAAACAATTCAAAATCAATAATTTCTAAGGCTTAATTTCAGCGAGGATGCTGCCTTAGAATACAGCTGCCCTTACAGACAGACACAGAATGGAAGCTCCCTACGCTCTGGAAGAGAAACAGAGTGATTAAGAAAGTCAGGACGGGTTAGAAAGCTCCAGGGTGCAGTGAGCTCGCAGTCCTCTCCCACCCAAAGCCACGAAGGGACGCCGGCACAAAATGTGCATTGTATTCCATCCAACACATCTCATGAAAGCCCACTCATTCAGAGGCACTAATAAAAACACAGCAGCTGAGTCATGTCTGAAGTATCCAACTCATAGAAAAGATATAATCTAAAGTGTGATGGCACGTCTAGAGTCTCAGATGTGTGCAGAAAATCAGCTCCGGGACAATGGCAGCATTGTTTCCCTTAATCACAAACATTATTCTGTACACTCACACACCACATTTAATGAGCAAAATAACGATTGCGAGACATCTTTGGGAACATTCGAGCTTGCATTTCAAATAATGATTGCCTTTTTCTTGTACTATGCAAAACCTGATTTGAATGTTTCTCACTAAACTTAATTATAGACATATGGTCTAAAAAAAAATGTCCCTTAAATAAATGTAATCTTGATTATCTGATGTTTACAGATTTTTGTTTGCTGAAAAACAAAAGCAAGAATAACTGATTAAAAGATTTTTAAATGTGTTCAGTGTTCCTGTGCTGACATATTGTTTCCTGTTGAAACAGGAAACTAAGGCAGAACCAAGTTTTGTTATTGTTAGCTAAAAATAAATGAATAAATATTTACAAATATATATATGTACAATGAACAGATAGAAAAACTGATTACTAATTAACAAAAATGATACTGTTAACTATATGATATTTTATTTTATTTACATTTCATGGAAACTACATTAAATCATTACATTTCAATTATTAAAATATTAAATACTAATTTTACTAAATAATATTATTAATAATATTACTTGAATAATATTACAGAAATAAAAAAGCTAATAAAAGCAAGTAAAACAAAAAAAAACTAAAACCTGAAAATATAAAAATAAAAATGAATAGATTAAATATTTAAACTTTAAAAGGTTAAAAAGAAACAGAAGAAGTTTTTTTTTTCTTTTCAAATTTTAATTATGTGATTTAAATTATTCAAATATTAAATAATAAAATGACCAAATGATGATTTAAGACAAACTTTTATATTTGAATACTAAACAAAATGACAAAAGTACAAAATTGCCAAAAGAAAACATAAAAATAAAAGCTAATTTAAAACACTTATAAAGGAATATAAATAATAATAAGACATAACTAGGTTTATTTACTAGCCAAAGGCAAAAGAACCAACACCTAAAAACTCTATAAAATCCAGATAATACTTACATTTATGGTTTAAATACTGTCTAAGAAAAGTAATCACTGATTCTCAGTCTTCTGTTAGGAGACGAAGCAGAAAGTGCAGTGGTTTGAGTGTGATATCTCGTTCACAGCTCTTGGAGTAAAGCAACCTTGTTAGGATCTGATTTAGAGCATTGCAGTGGTGCCAAGACACATCTGAATGAAGGAGCGTGGAAGGGTGAGACTTCACACAGCTTTAGAATCCGTGAACGTCAATCACCTCGCATGTGTTTTGCTTCACTTTTGGCCAAAAATAAGAAGCGCTATGTAAGCGCCACAGCAGAGACGGCCCCGGGGCCACAAGCACCACAGGAGCCGCGGACAGGAGGAGAATGCAGATCTACAGCATCACACAGCGAGGCGGTCTCTGCTCACGTTCACAACATGGAAAAGACATTTCTTTTTGAAATGTATTACTAAAATACCACGCATTGTTTTAATATGTGTGACCTGATATAAGATTACCTATTAATAAGTAATAAAAAAATAACTAAAATATTTATTGAAATCATCAATCATTTGGAAAGACCAATACTTACTGTACATACATGATGCATATATATATATATCCAATATAATATAATATTGATATGTACATTTATAAATGTGTACATTATGATAAAGATTATCTATTGACTTATTTTGTTTGTCATTATTATTATTACTAATATTGTTGTTATCTTTGTTGATGTTTTATATTGTTTATTTCTTGCTATTGCTGTTTATTATTGTTTTTTAAAAGATAAATATTTTTTTCGACTACATTTTCACGACATAAAACAGTAAAATCTAAAATATTACTGTTTAATATTAAGTTATGCTGCTTAATTTTTGTGGATTTTATTTATTTATTTACTTTACTTTTAAATTTAATGCACCTTTCCTGACTAAAAGTAAATATGTATGTATTAATTTGTTTTTATTTATTTATTTATTTCACCCCAAACTTTAGAATAACAGTGGTAATAATTTAAATAAATAACAGAAATAATTAAAATGCTGTCAAACTGTTACCTTCATAAACTGAAAAGTCTGAACGTTTTGACACAACAGATAGACAGACTGTTTCTTCCCATGAACCCAAGCCCCCGTACAATTCCTGTACAGCAAGACGTGTTTAAAATATCCCCAATACCTGCAGTGAGAGAAGAATAACATGCTCTAATTGTAAATATTACTCTGTAGGAATGGAATGCATTCATTCTGGGTTGGCACTGGGCTGGCATGAGTTGGCAGTGACGTTATATTTGGTTTTGGAGTCAAGTGGCGTTGAATAGCAGTGTTTAGATGGTGGCAGTGATGCAGTAGAGACCGCACGCAAACACGGCTGTCAACAAAAGAGTGGGAGGCAAATGATTTGGCAGCTCTGAGCAATACTGTGGTCAAAATTACTGGGGTATAATAAATAAATAAAGTATTATAAAAGAATTGTGCATGATCCAAAAAAATATTACGACAAAAACGGTTATAGCTGAAAACAAGACTGTTCCCCTCAGCTGAACTCCAGATTTCTAAAAAAATAAAATAATTATTCCAGCTTGCCAGACTCAAATTCTGTCAAGGATCTGAAGATGATGTGGCATCAAAAATCATAGAAACAAGGATCAGTCAATAAAACTAAATAAATCTATTTAATTCCAAAATCCAATAAAATACAATCTGATTCCAATAAAATCTGATAATGGATTTAAGCATAAAACCAAGCTGTCAAAATCAACATCTGCAGGGTAATTCTACAAAACGAGTCCCATTCGTGTCTCCCTTATAAAGTACATATGTACAAATTATTTTTAACTATGATAAACTGATGTCAGCTGAACAGAACAGAAATACAATAACTTTACTAGATTTTTCATGTCTTATTTTATTTTCTAAAACAACTGTTTCAAAGTTAATGCTATATTATCAAACATGCATATGTAAAAGATGGAAATAAAAGCTATAAGATAATATACAGGTAAAATGTTGTAAGAGCCAATCCTTTTTTTCTGTCTGTATTTGTCCGGTGAACATCATACATTTACTACATAATTTTCAGCCCTGCTTAATGCTAATGCAGATTTAAATGAATATCCAACAACTGCTAATTATTTTTTCATTATAAACGTCCTCTTCCCTTTCTGAAGGTACCTCGACAATTTCAAATGTGTCAGCTTGAGATGGCACAACGCAATTAACACTTACATGCATTATCGCCTAAAATTTAAAAATTGATTTCAAAATCACTTTGTCAATCTAAAAACACCCGTTTCATAGCATGACCCTACAGCCATGTCAGACGTGACCTCTGAAAGTTAAAGCGCTTCAGTATTTCACGATTCCCCTGAGGGCTGCTGGGTTTTCAAGCCAAGGCCGCGAGAAGAGGCCTGAACAATGTTTGCACAGCCATGTCTCTTTCAGGTCCCATAGCGCACGCCAGGAAGAGGGGCAGACAATGTTTGGCGACTGTCTGGGCGGAGGCTATGTTAAGGCCATGAGCTGGACAAAGTTGAGTTACTAAGTCAATGTTTTCAATGACGGTATTTAACAGTCAACAGTATAGAGCAGACGATTAGACCACAATGTGACCCTGGAGAGCAAGTGAAAGAAGCACAGCCAGTATTTCTGACCCCAACAGACCGCATAACGTGAGATCTGGGGTGCTCTGGAGGTGAATATTTGAGTGGGTTGGTGATTAACAGGCTTTTGGAATAAGCGCTTGCTCAATCAAGATCAGTCACGGCTGGACTCAGAGGTACACAGGGAGTCTTGTTTTCTATAAAGAGAGAAAAAATGGCTTTTCGGTGTTAAAGTTGAACTCTGATCGTTTCCAACATCATGTTCGTTCGAATAAAAGAACTGTGGTTGATGATAACTGAAGAAAAAAAAAAAATGTATGTGAATTCCAGAAGATATGTAATCGGACACTGTACTGGTGTGTTATAGTCAAACACCCATACTGTTAGTTATATTTTAAGCCACATAATGAAGGCACAAAAGATCTAAAATTAATAATTGTATTTCAGTAGAGCATTAAAGGTGATATTTTGTCTTTAAAAAATAAGAAATGACT
The DNA here is from genome assembly GCA_032357475.1 of Enteromius thamalakanensis. NCBI lineage: Eukaryota > Metazoa > Chordata > Actinopteri > Cypriniformes > Cyprinidae > Enteromius > Enteromius thamalakanensis. The sequence continues at coordinate 5,934,731 of JAUCMT010000134.1, forward strand.
AAAACTAAAACTGTTAAAAATCATTTCATTCCATTAATTAAAAAAAATGTCCTGAATTAACCCCTACATGTAAGATGGAAAACTAGAAATGCTGATTTGGAAACCAAAAAAAGTTAAAAGATAAAATACTGAAATAGCAAAAAAAATGAGAACATAAATAAATACGTATAAATCATGTCAAATAAACATAAAATCACCCAAATTTGATTAAAAAAAAGAAAAAGAAAAGGAAAATATAACACACACAAGAACTGAAACCAAAATGTGTTCTTGTCTTAGGACAACTTTAAATAATTTTTTTGATCCACTTCAAATGTTGACTTTTTTTTTTTAAGCTGATGACCAAAAATCAGAGATAGAGAGAGAGAGAGAGAGAGATAGATAGATAGATAGATAGATAGATAGATAGATAG
>JAUCMT010000134.1:5939594-5955573 GCA_032357475.1 Enteromius thamalakanensis
AACACATATATTATGTAAATAAAGACTTTTATTTTGGATGTGATTAATCATGATTAATCATTTGACAGCACTAATTTTTATTTCAGAATCACAAAATAAGATGTTATTATTTTAATCCAACTGAATTAGTAAAAAAATTAACAACAACAAAACGTGGAATATAGTCTATGAGACCTCAGATAAATAAATAAATATAAAACCAAACATTGCAATGTAAATTTTCCCCAATTTTGTGCAGCCTAAAATTTTGTGAGTGTTTCTGACATGTGTTTTCAAGCCTGATGGCATAAAATTTTTATATTTAATTATTCATCTATTTTTGCCAATCTATCTATTTCTTATTCTAGTCACCAGCTTATAGTTTTTACAAGGAGATGCAATTTAATTTCGACCTTTGTGCTTTTTCTCTGAAATCAGGGGCTCACTAACCTGCTGCCATTCCTCAGCCTCCCAGGCTGCTGGACAAGACACCTGGTTGCAGGCCTGCAGTTCAGGAGGTCTTCTCTCCACACACTCTATGCTGGACACAGATTCAGTGCTGTTTCCCGCCACGGACCTCACACAAGAGACACTGCGCGTCTGCAGCCCCACGCCACACGACACAGAACATGGGTTCCACATGCTCACCTCCCATCTGAAGAACAACATACTAACCATATTCAGTGACAATAGGAAAAGATTAAAGTTTTCTTTTTCTTTCTTATTTTACCATTGGGAATAGATTGGAAAAGTAGACATTTTACACCACATTGTAGTCAGAATTGATGTAGGTTTGGAGTGGATTGAGGAGGTCCAGTTCTGTTTACTTATAACAGTCTTAAAATAGCCTTAAGCATTTATTTATACCATTTAATTTGTATATTTATTTTAATTTGCATATTATTGTATATTTTATTTAATTTAAATATTTAATTTTAAAGTTTTTTGTTATGTCCTTAATTCAATTATATTAAATCATTTATTTGTTTATTTAAAAAAATAATAATATGTAATAATTTGAAATTGTTTATTAATTTAAGTGTATTTAAATACTTGAATGAAATTTTTATTTGATGTTTTATGTGCTTTTATTTTTAAATATTTATGTATATTTTATAATATTTAAATAATATTTAGTACTTTAGTTTCAGATAGCTACCTTGACAACATTTTTAAATAAATCAAGTATTAATATTTCATTTAATTTCAGTCTTATTTCAAGAAGAACTGTTATATTTTACACGCACAGGCAAATACTGTATATATATATATAAATCAAGTGATACATTGCCAGCAATTATCCTTACCACAAAAATCTATACGTTTATGATTTAGCAGAATATTTTTTACATGTATATTGTATAGCAACGCAAAACATAAAGTGACATTGCCATAGTCTTTGAACTTTATGATCCCTGGCATTCCTTGACAATCACGATGGGAAAGTTCCATATGAAGGCGATCATATGGCTTATTTCGAATTCAAACAATCCAGCCCATATAATCTGAGATAACAATCAAGCTTTTGTCCATAAGCGCATGAACTATTGTAATATTCTGAGCCGCAGTACATAAAAAGCCACATGAAAGATATCAGCTCCAGTAAAATCATTTATTCTATAATGCACCGCACTAAAAAGCCAGCTGTCCTGCTTTTGTTGGCAAATGGTCAGTTAACAGGAAATCACATTATTTTCATCACATGTCCTTATTTTCAGAGCGGCCTGACAGCCTGCTAAGATTAAATCTGAGTTTGCTCTTTGAACATAATCTAGGCCAGCAGTTCAATTTTAGCTTCTTGTAAAGGAGCTGGATGAATTATAACATTGTTTTTTTTCTTACTTGCTTTTGCACGCAATATCTTTCTATGACAAACACATTTGGTGTTGAAAGAATTAATTAGTGGCTTCTGCATCACTGAATTATTACTGTAAACATGTATGGATAAAAAGGGTTGTGTTAAGTTTTTTGAGCAGATTTCTGCCTGACAGAAAAATGTTAGACCTATCACAATAAGATCACAATCACACTAATATCTGTATGCAGCACCTTACCAATTAGTCAAATAAAGTAATTTAAGTCTCTATTTTTGGGTTTTTATATGACATTAAAAACAAAATGTGTTTTTAGACCATCACAGACATTTTCAAATAGTCCTTATATTCAAAAAAAAAAAAAAAAAAAACTCTTATTTTTGGCAAAAAAACTATTTATTTGCAAACTTAATTTAAGCAACTAGGGAACTAATAATTATTAGTTTGTTAGTTTGTTCTCTTTATCATTCTAATATTCATTCATAAATGATAGTTCATAGTTTATTTACAAATTTTTTAGTTTACTCATTTTATCATCAAAACTCAAAACTTCTGGGTTCAGGAAGATTCAGAAAGGATGTACTACATTAATCAAAAGTGACTGTAAACAAATGCATAAGATTTCTTTTTCAAATAAAGGCAATACTTTTGAAATTTGTTTAAATTAAAAAGGGTACTGTATATATATGTTTATGTACTGTATATGTGTGTGTAAAATGTATGTATTTTTTTATTTATAAAGACATTCACATACATCGTATATATTTAGAAAATATTAACATGCATTTACTTGCATATATTTATTTTCCTATAATTTTATATATAATCATAACATATTTTTTCCTAAATATATACATGCATGTCTGTCCATTTATTTATTTACATAATAAATGTGTGTGTGAAAACTGATTATTTAATTTATGCACCAATAAAAGATTCTAGCATAGTTATCCTGAAATATTGCAATTTGTTTAAGCAGCAGACAGATTTTTCTATAGTGATTTCTTGCAGTGTTGTTTGGACAGTACCTCGGAGGACATGGCTGAGGGTTACAGATGCGAAGTGAGGAGAGTGGTGCTTTGGAGCCGTTGCAGAGTGTGTCATCAACAATTTCATTTTTCAAGGTGCTCACACACCTGACAACAGCCATCTGTTTGCCTGCAAAACAACACTGTGAGGAACAAGGCTTTTGGCAGAGGAGTGTTTCAATATGTATTTTGTAGCCCGGGCTGATCACTATCAGCTTTTTTAGCAATTTTAGATTTCATGCCAATTTCATTTAATCTGGAAAGCTGTACTTGTAAAAATCTAAATCAGTTCTTTTGCTGTGGAAAATTGTTGATAAAAGCTACTTGGGCAGTAAATGCATTAAAGCGGTTGTTTTGTCTAATGGCTTTCATGGAGACTCACCAGCTGCACATGAAGCAGAGCAGGGAGTGAAGCCCATGTTTTTCCAAACATAACCGTGCTGATCATGGATCTCGTGGGTCCTCAGGGGCTTCCAGGATGAGTCTGGAGATGCTAAACAGGGGCCTGAATCACACGTCCTTTGTAAGGGAGGCTTGTCCTCGTTACATTCTTCATCAGGTAGCTCCACTTCAGCTTGAGTGAAAGACAGCAGCACTTTACATTTCACCTGACGTCTTTGAATGCCCAGACCACAAGACACACTGCAGGATGACCACAGACCTGGGATGAACCTACACACACACACACACCAAAAAAAAAATCAAATTTTGAATTGGAGGACATTTTAAAATAAGGCAATTTGCACAACCAGGTTCTATGAACAAATGTGACGAGTATACATACTAGCTGCCCAGTATGTATATTTTTATAATTAATGTTATTACACACACACACACACACACACACACACACACACACAGTACATATATAAACCACTTTAGATATATAAACAGCTGCATCATATTATGGTATGATAAAAAATATAGTCATTTTAGATAAAGTTACAGAATTATATATGTTTGATATGTTTCAGTATTTCTACATTTCTATCTACCCATATTACTGTCTGGGAAAAGTGAAAAGTGAAGACTGTTAAACTTGAAATACTGGCTTTAATCATTTCTGTAACAATAAAAGTATATAATAGCTATATAATAGCTATAATAGTTATATAACTATAATAGCTTTAATAACAATGAAATTTTTACAATAATACGGGGTTTTACTGATAAATATAGCATTAACATAGACCAAAAGACTTTGATTTTTAGGAGTCAACCGCACTTAGAATAAACGCAATCATAAAAATAGATGTGGCAAAGTATCCTAATGAACCACAGAATGATTTTTCCATATATCTGGCAACAGGAAAAATGACTCTTTTGGAAAATATTGCTGAAATTCATAGCTTGCATGATCTGTGCGTAATTGGATTCAGGAACAAAAGCACGACATGTTCTTTACCACCAATGCAATAAACCTGACGAGAGAGATGAACATGCTTTGCCGACTCATGCTTTTTAAAACTTGTGTCCATTTCCTTCTGTTATGTCATTAAATGCAACTAAAACACACATGAAACACTAGTTATCTGTAAAAGTATTTAAGTATTGTGGAAATGCGCTCGCCCAGAGTTGGTGTCAATGCACACCTCACACCGCCCACTGTCTAAACACTTTCCAGGCTTATGGGATTAAAGTTTATGAGATCTGTAATACCCCATAAGCCCCAAACATGTCATGTTTGGACTAATGTAGGGGTGTCATTCAGGGAATATTATGATGTCAGAACACCTCATATGATTGAGAAAACAGGCAATGAGAATTAGTGACTGGATGTGCATGAGTACGAGTAGGAGTGTTAACATGTTCTCATCGTGTTACATTTTAAAACATTTATTCCATATATTTTTTAAAAAATATAACACTGCAAATGCATTGTCATGTGCTGAAAGGGATAGTTTACTTAAAAATATGATTTCTGTCATTAATTAGACAACATGCTGCCATTTCAAACTCATAAGACCTTTATTTGTGTTACAAACATTTTTGATGGAATCTGAGAACTCTTTGACCCTCCACAGACAGCAACCCAACTACCACATTCAAGGTCCAGAAAGGTAGTAAGGACATTGTTAAAAAAGTCCATGTGACATTAGGGTGAGCATGATTTTACCAAGTACAAAATGTTCCTGGATCAAAATCCTTGTTGATCCTGAAACAGCATTCCAATCAACCAATCAGAATTGAGGGATAATTTTTCTGGAAATATCTGTTTTAGGCTTATAATCATGCTTAGGTGCTTCTACACCCTTGTTAATCAGCTGTCATTTCCCATTGATTTTAGGCATACATTTTGGGTAGGGGTAGGTTTAAGGGTAAGGATTGGGATAAGTTTATATTTCTGGACAGTAATGTTGATCCAGGAACATGTCTTACTTCGCAAAAACACGGTGACCTGGCTTCAGAGGTTAAACCTTAATTTTATGAAGTTTTAAGAAAAATGTTTGTGCGCAAAGAAAGCAGACATAAAGACTTTTTCAACAAATTCTCTTCCATGTCAGATGCCCGTTCACAAAAGTACCACAATGCCACTATTTTAACTATGTCCTTACCACCTTCTAGGCCTTGAATTTGGCACTTGTGTTACTGTCTATGCAGGGTCAGAAAGCTCTCATATTTCATCAAAAATATCTTAATTTGTGTTCCAAAGATGAGCAAAGGACTTAATGGTTTGGAACGACATGGAGTTAATGTCCCTTTTGGGACTGTGATTATATGTGGGTGCACGGATAAACTTTATGCAATTTTGCCTGGCTACTTTTATTTGAGCAATGTTGTTTGGGAACTTTCCCATTAAGAATAGGTAACAAAATTGTATCTGGATATTTCAGATCAGCCGTGGGTCCTGTGTCTCACCTGGCTACCCACTGCTCAAAAATGTTGCCTGGCAACATTGTTAAATGTATTGTGTCCTCTGTATCATCAGCCTGAGAGTGTGTATATCAGTAAGTGGATTCTAATCTTAGGCTTAGAGTTCAGGAAGACGACAGGTCTGAGTGGAGCTTCCTTCCTCAGTGTGTCTCCTCCACTTTTATCAAAGCAGGGATAAGATGTGGCGTGAGACTCCACAACTCCATTCAACCCCATAATCTGCCCACCCAAATCACAGAGGCAAGCGTCCAGCTGTGAATTCCACAGCAAAGTGGACTGGGCTCTCTATGAGATAGGGCTGAGTACCGAGCCCTGGTGCACGCCACCTCAGATAACCCTAAATTTAGTTATGGGAGCAACAGAGCAGAGCGCAAAGAAGTACTGCTATCACTGAGTGATATAGTCCACTCAAGAGTGTAATTCAAGAAGGGTTTTCAGACAAACGGTAGATCTTAACCCCCCACATGCATGTATACGAATTGAAGCATTCTTCAATGGCTCTTCTGTAAACTCTTAAACACTTTCACCCCTCATTCTTCGCGTTTTATGAGTCTTTGTGATAGATGCCTTTGGTGGACCGCAGGGAACAGTGGCTGTCTGGATGTTGGCAGCCCACAGTTTGCGGCTTTCAGTGGGGGTCCATCAAGCTCCCCTGCCAACTATTAACAGGGGTATCATTTCAGAAAAGGGGAGGAGGGATAACTCTAATAATACCACATCAGGGGGAGAGTGGCCCGTGGGGCCTTGTTGAAGTAATGAAAGGAAACTGGACACACAGAGGTCAGAACGCAGACACGCTCAACTCTGGTTTCAGTGGCCGTTTTATTCGGATGAGGAACCAGCTAATGAAGCCTGATTCTTGTCCAGTTCTGGTTGAACAGAGTGGGGTGAAATGTATTTTTACTGCCACTGTGTAAAAAGAACACTCCCAGAGTGAAGTCACCAGAAATCCTGAGTAACAAGTGAAAGAATTCATTTCACAGGTTGAGAATATTTCTGAATTAAAAAATACATGACTGTATTGAGTTGCAATGCACAGAATGTGGCGAGACCGTCTTGGGATACCTGAGGATTCACGGTTCAGTGGATTATTGCTTATAAAAGGAAAAAGATTGATTTATATGTTTATTCAGACACTTGTAGCTAAGCCCAGACGGAATCTGCAGACATTTTCCGTATTTTTTGCGGATTCCCTGGAAAAGTCTGCAGAATTATGCAGAATGGATTTGTCTTAAAATGTGTTAAATGGAACTAAAACTATACTGGTATACTATATAGTTTTAATAACTGAAAGAAAATTAAATTTAGCCAAAATATCAAAACAAACATTTGCTGATCTTTAGCTACACAACTTTCACTGGAACCTCCAGTTCAATTTGAGCTTGGTTGTAACAAAACGAAATCTAAGGATGAAGCCAGTTCTGAATCCATGGAATCAGTGTCTGCTGGATAAACTCACAGGAAGATATTGGACAGGTTCAGTTTACAATAAATCAGAGGAGAGGTAATGTTTATCTTCATGACATCGCATGGTCTCATAATCAAATGACCTAGAAATACTGACCTAGAAATAGTGAGTGAAGGGTAGGGCTGAAAGATACAGTTAAAATATTCCACATTGCAGATGTTTATCAGCCTTTTGATAAAATTAAGAGACATGCATTCATTATCTTTCCCCCCAATAAGAGGAAAAAACATTTGATAAATTAACAAAACATCTCCAGCTGAAAAGTCAGCTTTGCATCATACGAATCAACTACATTTTAAAATGCATGAAAATATAAAACAATTATTGCAAATTGCAAAAACATTTCACATTTCCTAACAGTTTTATGTATTAATCAAATAAATGCAGCATTGATGAGAATAAGAGATGTCTTTCAAGGCATAAAACCTTATGGGCTTTTCCTAAATGACCTAATACTTGCAAAGTGACGTGTTTTTTATGAATCTTAATGGCCAAATCTAAATGTGAATTACTATATTTACAATTTTGCTTCATTTTATGTTTTCAAACCAGTAAAATAATTTTGTAAATATTCACCCATGATTATCGCCCAGTCCTAAAGAAAGGCAGCAATGAAGTGTTAGTATGACTATATAATGCACAATATAAAATAATAAAAACGTACGTTGGATCTTCCAAGGCTACTTTGGTTTCTTCCAGCTCTTGAGCCTGTTTTAACCAGGGCAGCTTGGCTTCAACAGGTTGGTTCTCTGAAAAAGCAACAAACAAACAAAGAAACACAAAATAAAAAAAGTAATCTAATCATGTGTCGATTAGACCAATTAAACCCACCTTCCTCTCTATTGATATACAAGTGTGGATTATTATGCTGATAAATGTGGCTGCAAATCTTCCTGGTTAAGCTAGTTAAAATGCCTGATGGAAACCAGCACACCAGCATCTAATACACAACAGAAACCACTTTTTATAGGTATAGAAACTCTAGCTAGCCACAGTACAGAATTTATTCTCAGATATTAAAAAGTATTATAAAACATTTTTGAGGTTCATAATCATAAAATGTGGTTCTTGGCTACTTATCAGAGGCCATTAGTCGAGAGTGGTGTGGAAAAATCAATTCAAAGATCTGGGCTGATAACCAAAAGGTTGAAGGTTCAATATCTGTAACCGGTGATCCCCAAACCATCGGCCATTGAAATCTTGAACAAGACACACAACCTCAGCTTACTCCGAGGAGGACTGTCAAGGTATTAAGTGTTCTGTAAACTCTTTTGGATGAAAGTGTCAGATAAAAGATGGCAAAAAGATACAGTAAGCCAAGTCAGTGCGAGATCAGTGCCGAGGGACACTAACATTTCACCAGAAACCATTGCTGCTACGAACATCTGTAGTACCATCACTGGGTCATACGTCTTACTGAAGGTTACAAAGCCAGCTTGAGTCCGACTGCTTCCCCTCCAACCCCCAGCCCAAACACAGCTAATAAAGCTCAACATAAATCTCAATGTGACAACCAAATATTTATGCAAGCAACCATTTATTGATTTGGAAGAGGATTATCACAGCTGTCGGTGACTGTGGGACAGCAGTAAAGTCTCGCGGCAGAACATGCCGAGGGCTCAGGGTTTGGCTCTTCGGCCGGGGTTTCTGGGTTTCTCTGATGGCAGACGTCCTCAGATTTGGCGTGCGGGAAGGCCGAGATGAAATAGCAACAGAGCCTCTGTCATTTCAACCCACTGAGTTTTTACAAGCATGTCAGGCTCAAGTTAAGTGTGGAATTGATTGATTCGAAGAGAATTATTGGTGAAAAAAAGTGCAGAGATGTTTCTGATTAGGGTTACTTGAATTTTGGCATCTCTGTGCGGCTGATATTACATTTAAATACACTACTGTTCAAAAGTCTGATGTTTGGACAGATTTTTTTTTATGTTTTTAAAAAGTCTCTTATGCTCGGCAAGGATACAATTATTTAATCAAAAATACAGTAAAAACAGTAATATTATTACAGTTTCAAATAACTGTTTTTATTTGAATATATTTTAAAATGTAATTTATTCCTGTGATACAAATCTTGAATTTAAGCATCATTACTCCAGTCTTCAGTGTCACATAATCCTTCAGAAATCCTCATCTCAATCTCATCTCAAGAAGCCATTTTTATTATTATTGATGGTGAAAATAGCTGAGCTGCTTAATATTTTACCAGAAACCACATCTTTACAGCCACTCTATTTCCACTCAATGCATTCTTGCTTAATAAAAGCATACATTTTTCATTTAAAAAGTCTTACTACAAACTTTTAAAAGATATAGTGTACTTCTTTCAAAAAAAAAAAAATTATATATATATATATATATATAAAATCCTACTTCTGGTTTTATTTCAAACCAGTGCATTTGTTTAGAAACACAAAGGAGAATTATAAGTGATCTTTGGGTTTGGAACGACATTATGGGGATTCAATGATGACAGAATTTTCATTTTTGGGTGAAGTATTCCTTCAATGAAAATTTGGAGGATTTAAGCAAAGCTTGTAAATGTAAAACATGTGTAAAGAGGAAAAGTGTTAGACGTCTAGATGACAAACACCTCCTGTTATGTGCCTGAACTCACAAGTCCTCTGTCTTGAATAAGGACGTTTGATTCATGAGCAGACAGGACTATGTTTGGCATGACTTGGCATGAAAAAAAACGCAATTTATTCATGTACTCAGACAAATCACTTGAACTAATTACACAAGACTTCATGAAAAAAGTGTCTTGCCAAAAAGACATAACATATTTAAGTGAGAAAAGACACGGTCACACGGAGAGACCTAGATGAAAAAATCGCTTTTTCTCAGTCTATTCTCAGTCATCCTTCAACTTAGACATTTCTCCAAAAAATATCTTTGGATTAGTAAAAATAAAATAGGTTTACAAGAATGTAAAGTAATAATTTCAGGATAAAAAAAAAATAAAAATTAATTATTAATCATAATAATATTATATATAAAATAAAAAAGGTTGTCGAGTGCAGAGCGAAAATTTTAGGATGAAAATAACTAAAAAATATATATTTATATACAATTAAATTGTAAACTGTTGATGAGTACAGAGATATACTAGAAAATGTTAAAATATTTATTAATAAAATGACCAATATTTATGAACATTGTGGATCGCTGACTTATTTTGAATCACTTGTTGAATTTGTTTTAACATTTTGTCACATAAATAATACAAACACATTTGATAATAAAATCAGTGACAATTCATTTAGTCTTTTCCGAGTTCATAATTCAAAATCAACAATTGCATTAACATTCTAATAGCTCTGTACTCTTTAATTTAATTTGTTGAATTAATTTCTCATTTGAAGAAGTGAACTGTAGTTATTGACTAATTTTGCTGTCACTGGGGCTAGGAAAAACAACAGAGATCCTAACAATTTTTTATTCTCATGTTTTCTCCAACGGGAAAAATAGAAGAAAAAATATCAGAAGTAACATGGATCTGAGAAGAAAATAAAGTGACAGACAGGGAGAAGTCAAAGGTATTAATTAACTCCACAGCAAGAAAGAGCTCTTAAACACACCGTGACCAACTCTCCATAAGCTCATGGTGTCTGTCTACACTTATGAAGCATTTCATATTCACATCACACGTTATTTCATGAGCGTGGCACACACTCCTCTCCTGTCTGACAGCTGTATGCTCCAACTGCTCCCTAATGGAGTCCGCTTTGGCTGTGTTCCAAAGTCTAGTGAGCTTCCCTGCTGCCAACATAGGCAACATCCTCCACTGAGATGGAGACACTACATAGACTCGACACAGTCAGCAATTCTGTACCTCACTCAAATACAAATTACATCAATGATAAACGTTTCTTGCCTCCGGTTCACTATCTCGGATGGATTTTTTTCAGAGAACATAATCATTATATTCTCTGTGATAGATACACGCAATGCTGCAAAATGGGGTTCCTTAAAGGGCAGCGTAATTTTATTACTAGGTTTTGGAACAGAGACTTTAAATGCCTCCCTGAAACAAATACGTTCTAACAGCATTTTAATCATATCAGTGTTTTAATGTTAGTTTTTATTAGTAGATGAATGGGGCTCAACAGTGACTGCTCACTTTACCAGCGGTCTTAGCTCAAGATTTATTTCCCGTTTATTTTCTCTGAAGGTATTTCAGAAAATTCTTCCATAGAGTTCAAAGCCTTGAACTTAACTAACCGATGAATCACAGCATTGCATTGTCTGAATTGTCTAAAAACCAAAGGAACTTACAGGAGAAAGGCGAAAGCACTGAATGTATCTTTAACCGGGAATGCATTGCTAAGTCAATGAAAAATGTTAGAGAAATATTTCATATTTTAATTTGTTCCCTAAACAACTATAGATAAATGGAATACATAAATGTGTGATTTTAATGCTATGTTCACACCCGACGTGAATAAATAGTGCTATCCACGCATAATTGGACCCTTGAACATTTTTAGTTTATTCGTTTCATTTGCGCATGATATTCGCTTCACAGCAATCGCGAATTCGCATCATGGGAGGGGCTTCTGCCAGGCGCTTCCAGTCTCTGTAGTGGTTAGACATGGGGCAAAATTTGTTTGGGGTATATCTAATAGGCAAGATTTGGTTTAACGAATCTAGTATTTATTTCCTTTTTATTTCTGTTTATATCAATCTACGAAGATGTGTCGTACATCTCCTCCACATACAGTGACTATGATTTTGTCCTCCATAGTTCCATAGTTTCGGAATTCTGCATCCGTTTGCTAGTAATCACGTCACTACTAAAGCAAGCTCCTGATTGGTTAACGCAACCTTATTCGCGCAAATTTTAAACAAAAACATTGTTTAAATATATGAATAAAAAAAAGTTTACACCATGAAGAACATTCACTTCTGGAATTATTAAATCATTTTAAATATTTAGAATTATTATTTTTAATAATTTCATTATTCAAATTCAATATTATGTATCATTTATTTATAGAAATTTTTTTTTTTTACATTATTTAAAGAAACTAGTGGCCAATTAAATTAAAGTTTGAAAATAAGCAGTTTTGTCCTTAAAGAAGAGTGTTAGAAATATTTTTAGAGGCCTTCAAATATTGTCTTTGACTATGAGGGGCTGGGCCTTGGAGTCAGAACTGTTGAAAACAGCTGTATTAGAGCATTATGTTGTTAGCTTAGCAATACATCAACAACGATATTAGTTGAGATTTTTTTATAAGATAACATGCGCAGTTCCTGCTTCAAACCAACAGACTGTACAAGGTTCTATTTTTAGTGAGGACGCTGCCTACAGTAATCAGCAGAGTAGCACACTCGACTGTGGATCTGCGTTTTGTACCTCGTGGTTTGTGGCAGGCGACAGGGACCAGGCAGTCTTCTTTGATATGAGGCTTGAGGTGAGGATTGCAGCCGCCAGTGTGTTGTCCACTGTGATCCACACACAGCACCACTCTGTAGCGCAAACCTGGGCCGCAGGTGACCGTGCACTGAATAACACAGACAACACAAACATACTCGTGAAGCAGTTCAGACTGCTGATAAGTGATCACATTACAGTCAGTACTGTAGTGAAAGCACTATACACATTTACATTTAATTAAAATTTGCCTATTTATGCCAAGAATGAAGAGAAAAATGTGAAAATAACGTTATTTTCATAACTTAGAAGTTCATTTTGCTTATGACTAAGAAAAACAGCAATATTTTGTACTACAGTATAACATAAAACACAAAAAAACTAAAAAATAAGCATTAAATGAGTTTATCATGAACAGAGCTGCTGCCTACAAATATTGTTTTAATTCATTAAAACATGGTTTTATTTGGTTTTACAGCTCACTAGTTTGTAGAACAGAGCTATAGATGGTCATCAGAAGTGGAAGAAGAGGTCAGTAAAGATGGCTCACCTGAGACCACTCCATGGCCATCCACTGCGGACACTCGAAGGTGTTGCAGTTCTGTTTGCTGATTGGTCGAGGGGAGTGTGTGCACTTCCACTCCTCCACCTGCACAATCTGTCCGTGGACATCCTCCTCGACACACACCACGCTTCTCTCCTGAGAGCCTCCTCCACACGACACCGAACACGATGTCCACGGATTCTGCTCCCACCTGCAGCAATATTACACCAAGCACATTTAATGAAAAGTAATAACACACATCTTAGTGATCTAGATAAGGAGTAATTTATGTTTTCTATTTTAATATATTTAACAAAAAAATCTAATATGCTGATTTGCTGCTCAAGAGATATTTACTATAATTTTTCTCTAATTTCTCCAGTATTCTTTGATGAGGAAACGGCATTGATTTGAAATGTAACTTTTTTTGTAACATTCTACATGTCTAGATAGAATAGATAAGATAGATAAGATAGATAGACACACAGTAAGTGGGCTGTACAGTAAATAACTTCATACCGTGGTAAAGGCTGGTACTGATCGTAAGGCATCACTTCCTTGAAGCCATCGCTGCAGAGAAACAAACACCATTAGCCTTCAAGCCATTATCCACACAATCATAAGCTGTTGCACAGGAAGTCTCATGCACAGACGTGCTCTGGTTTACAAGATTTATTCTTCACTAATTGCGTTTAGTCATGGAGGGTCGATAAGACAGAACCAGCCTTTCGAGGCAGGGATCCATGTTGCACTCCTTGAGTTTGGGTGTGGGTTTGGTGTTCTCTGGGAAGCTGTGGCACAGGTGCTCTGCAACCGATTTGTTGTAACGGATGTCCATGCAGTCAGCCGAATTCAGCTGATAACCTTCAGGGATGACACAAAGCAACAACAAAAGTCAAAACTAAGAGTCAAATTTTATCAGAAATCAACTTTAGACAAAAATATGTCCAACAACTTTCAGAACCTAAAAAAAAAAAGTTACTGCTTATAAAAGATGTACCGTATATATGCAGCATTTAAGTATTTTGCATGGTAATATGTGGTATCACATATCAATGCATAACGGGTACCAAATCAATTATAACAATTAAAACTTACAGTCAGCTTTAATAAATTAATATTATCTAAAGACAAGTCCAACAACTTTCACAATCTAAAAACAGTTATCATTTATGACAAATGCACCTTATGTTGGAAGCATTTTAATTAGTATGCATGATAATTCATGCATGAATCATATAGTAATCCATGGATTCCATGATATATGCTTGCAAAATCAATTATCTGCCAATATTAATTTAGATATTAGATGTTTTTAATTTATCTGTATTTGCATTGGTTGATACTGGATATATTTGAACTCATATACATTAAATATTCTGTAATTGTACAGTTAATTCCCCCAACTTTTACATTTAGATTATATTAAAATAGAATTTTTAAAAACACTTACTCATTGTTCATTTTTTAGACAACATAGTATTTATAATTTTGCAATCAGTTATCAGCAATAATGTGAAAATAATTATTGGATTATCAGGATTGGAGTATCCCAAATGTTGAAACTTTGTCTTGTATGTCTGCTGAACAAGTGCCTTTAGTGAATTCAAACCATCAAAAGGATCATTTAATATATTTATCGGCTATATTTAATCAATTTCTCACTCACCACCTCCACAGGTGACGGAGCAGGGGAAGAAGTCAGTTTCCTTCCACTGGTAGCGAATAGGCTGGTAAAACATGAACTGCATCACTGTGTCTTTAGGGCCAGCGTACTTCACCTGAGGAGAACCCAAATTAATTATAATGTGCCTGATCGTTTACTTTTAATAGTGCTATTCATAACAACACCACAAAAAATATCAGATAAAGGCCCATTCATTTTTAAAAACCACATGATTTTGACATGTATTATAAGCAGCAAAGTTACTCAAGGGGCCCCAGTCCAACTAGTGTCAGGATTTCCACAGAAAACCCAGAATGCATCATCTGCTACTGAATATCCTCAAGTCTTAATTTCTGGAGCTGCAATGATTACTTAAATACCGTTTTCGAGCTGCTGCAATTAACCGGAGTAATGAGTCATGTTAAATTACTCTAAGCCGTAGCATCAAGACTGATCAAGAATCTTCAGGTCGAGAGATGAGAAAGTCTAACATGATTACAATCACATTGTTCTGTGTTTACAGTTTCACATGGAGAGTAAACACTGATTCTCTCTGCCGCTTTAAACTCACCATAAGGCTTCAAACCGAGTTTCATAACCATTAGTATTCAATGCAGGATTACAATGGTTTGTGAGAATGATATGCCAAATCATTAAATTTTTTGTTGTTGTTACTTTTTTAGCAAGTAAAAGGCCGTTTGGAGTAATTTCAATTTGATGACTCATGGGTTTAATTGGAAGCTGCAGCACAAGAGAATCTATCTCTGGTAAGTTCCTGTTGCTTTCTAATAGCACTTATAGGTAAATCTGGCCTTCAGCTTTCATTACCCACCTTTATAGTGAAGTCTGCAGACAGCGGTCCATAGCAGCGGAGGGTCTGTCTGTCTGCTCCTCTCTGGTACTCCACTGTGTTGTTACCCAGAGCGTGAGAACCTGAAGAGCTGAACACCACCTCTTCTCTCCTGCTGTTTGGTGCATGAGCTTCAATCACTGAAATACGACATTTAAGGATATTTCAGTGGTTTTGCGTGAATACCACAAATAAAATGTTGCTACCACATGACAGATATTGCTGGAACAGGTGTCCTGAGTGTCTCTGAAATAGTGCTAACTGTCAGTGGAGCAGTTCACTCTTGACTCTGACAGTGTCTATCTGTCAATCACTCTGCATGTTAGGGTTGGCTGTTTACAGGGTGGGGATTCAGATAGAGATTGGCCACGTCACTTCACTT
>JAUCMT010000134.1:5955673-5979645 GCA_032357475.1 Enteromius thamalakanensis
GTCAATCACTCTGCATGTTAGGGTTGGCTGTTTACAGGGTGGGGATTCAGATAGAGATTGGCCACGTCACTTCACTTTCAATTTTCACTCAAATTCTTGGTAATTTTGCCAGACTTAATGGAATTAGAGCTGAAAGAGGATTAGGATTAGGACAAGAAATAAGGTGGAATAATAAAGCATACAGTATGCATCCATATATCTATAACTATCTGTCCATTGTAAATATATATATATATATACATACATATAAACATATACATATATCCATCCATTCAGTGTACATATACTGTACATCCATTATATGTATCTATCCACTGTATTCATCCATCCATATTTACCCATCCATCCGACCAATCATCCATAGTATGTATTACCTATTGTATCATCGACAAGAACAGACAAGAACTGGAGGACAGAAAGCAACTTATAAAGGAAGGGAAATCAATGAAAATTAACTAGACAGACCTGAACAGAATAACTAATCAAACAGAACTAGGTCCCAGGGGAAAAAACACAGAGTACATGGGGAAATGACAACATAGGACAACAGTATCTATCTATCCACAGTATGTATCATCCATAAATCTATCCATTGTACTGTATGTGTCCATTCATCCATCTGTTTGTCGTATCAATCCATTCTTCTATCTATCTATCCATCCCTCCATCCATTCATCCATTTTATCCATCCATCCATCCATCCGTTGGATCTATCCATCCATCCAATCATCCATTCATATACCTTTGTATTCGTCCAGCTTATCTATCCATCCTTTGTATCATACATCTTTCAAACCGTTGTGTTCATCCATTTATCCATCCCTCTGTTGTATCCATTCATCCACACAATCATCCATGCATCCACCTATTGTATCCGTCCAGTCAATCCATTCATCCATTTTAGTATAATGCCTTCTTTGCTTCAATTAAAGTCCACCCTGAAGCTTTTCTTTCTTTTTCTTGTTCTCAAACTGCTAATTTGGTCACAAGAACTTTGTATCCAGATTCGAAATCTGATTTGAAGTTAAAGTAAAAGTTAAAAACTTGTTTTAATCTTTGGCTCTCTCACTCATACATTAAAGTTCTCATCCAAGTCATTCTAAACTGCAGGCTGCCACATCACAGAAAAATCATCATCCAATCTGTTTTGAGCAAATAAATGTTAACTGCCAATTTTTATCACAAGACGCCCTCAAGAAGAGGCGAATGACAACGTGGGAATTGAATCTCTTTGCGAGCTGTTTCAAAAAAGAAGGCATAATTATATTCAGCTGCCGCTAGCCGCTCTCTAGCTGCTTTGACCAGTTGTTTGATTTTCCCTTACCGCTAACACATGTTGTTCTCTTGCTCTATTTACACGAAGGACCCGCAATTATTTCCAAAACAGTGTATCAATTTGCAAACAACGGAAAGACATTTATATCTGAAATTGTTCACATTGAATATGGTGATTTGATATATCATGTCTTAAAACAATAAACAGTGGCAATTATTGGCACATTATAAAATAGCTATTATATCTACATCATTTCAATGCAGAAATCTATAAGGCAAGCTGTTAGATATAGGGTTATATGGACTTTTCTAGTCTTTTAAAGTACTGTACTCTATGCATGGAAAAAATTCATTACTTGAGCTTTGGGATAGTTGATTGGTGCAAATCAAACCCCATTTTTAAAACATCTAGTTAGACTTCCACTAAATGCCCTGTTGTTCTTGATGGATGTCTACTGTAGTTTGCAAAACTACTAAAAAGAAGTTATGCACAGGTTAAAGGGTTTAGATATCAGTTTATGTACAGGGAAAATAGTGGTTTTCCACAGAACGGAAGTGTGTACATGTGTGAGTGTGGGTCTGTCGGATGTGGAATGGATCACTGGGATTGGACCTCAGCATACTCTGTGTGTCCGTTATGAAAGTCTGCAAGATTACTGGCCCCGTCTCCATCATACTGGGCTCTCAGCCACCACAAATTAGCCTGCATGAACACTTCATTCTTCTGCTCTATCCTAAAGTTCCCTCAAACCTCTTAGCATTTGCCAGTCCCACTCAGGTAATAGGAAATCTCTTTTTTTGGTCTTTCAGGATAGATATAGATATGAAATCCATATGCATTCCCACACTGTACTACTACATCAGGCGACCGTGTCAAATACAGTTTGGCCGTGTCACTGTGAAAGAATTGTAAAATTCAGCCTATATTGCAGAAGTTGGAAGAGCTCTTTGGAAAGTCAGTCTCAAATGCTTCTGGTGGCCTGGGACAACTTCCTGAGAGGAGCAATGATGTTAAAAATTGAAAAACCCCAAATGTTAGGGGAAAAAATGGGGGGGGGGGGTATTCAAGATAAATTAAATGGCAGTGTGAAAGGTCAGATTTTCACTGAAGGTTGATTTTGTGTAAATACGCAGTGAAAGCTATTCAATATAACCAAGAACATTTTCCTTAAAAATTCCATGATTCCATGTCCTACTGTATATAATTCAATAAAGAGCTGCTCAAATGAAGAAAAACAAAACATTTGGCCGATATTTCTCTTCAAAATAAAAATAAACAAATATACAAATAAATATTTTTTTTGCATAAACATTAAGTAGTTGAAATTAATAAATAAATAAATAGTTTAGAATGTATTTATTGGAAATAATAGTTAAATAAATATAATATTTATATAATTTGTAAAATGATTTATAATGTATTCCCATACACTATATTCAATTGTAGATGAATCTCACAGCTTTTCAAAAACACATTTGGTTGATATTCAATCCCAAAATATATAAATAAATAAACAATAATTGCATAAAATTGTATAATATAAAAAAAAATAATATATATATATATATATATATAAAGTTATATATATCAAATGTATAAATAATTTACTCTAACATGTACACATTCGAAATTATTATTTAAAACACATTTTGTGGATATTTCACCCCAGAATTAATAAAAAAGCATAAGTGAGTGGTGTTATATTCACAAACTTTTTCATATAAGCCTATTTCTTTTATTCAACATGTAAATAAATACATAAATACATTTCCTTTCTTTATGTTAGATATAATACCTAATTTTATTTTAGCTGATTTT
Organism: Enteromius thamalakanensis; assembly: GCA_032357475.1. Classification (NCBI taxonomy): domain Eukaryota; kingdom Metazoa; phylum Chordata; class Actinopteri; order Cypriniformes; family Cyprinidae; genus Enteromius; species Enteromius thamalakanensis. Next base: position 5,958,768 of record JAUCMT010000134.1, read on the forward strand.
AGAAGGAAACTTATAGATTCATCCAATTGGTGTTAATTTTCAGATTGTGGTAAATATTTCTGGAAGAGTGTGAAAAAAAACTCCTTGATAGCCGAATATGGCATCTCTCTAATTCTCAAAACTGTGACACACTATTATAACTACACTCTAAGTCCTCAGTCCTGTAGCAGAAAGCTGGATTAATTCAAAGTGATAATGCTAAAAATCCTTTTGAGCCTTAACCCTTCCTGACTAGTCTCATAACTTTCAGAATAAGCCGAAACGTCATTCATGATAGCATGTAAAGTCAAGGACCCAGAAACTTTGAAACACCCCAGATCGTTGTATATGTTAATATGCATAATCTCACCAATCATGTCTGGTCCCTTTGCTGTGATTCTGAGGCCTCTGCTACCCATCGGCACTTCGATCACCGTTTTTATGGCTGCAAAAGAGGAATCAGGAACCAGAAAGTCATTAAAACATCAAATAACACAGTGCATGAAATTAACTGTAAAATTAGATTAATCTGCAAAACAACATTTATTTTCTAGATGATAACTGGCAGGTCACTCACTCAAATTAAACATGCAAAGCAGTGTTTCGCTCAAAACACAGATCAGAAGTACAGCATCCCTCACGGTTCATGTCAACATCCACTGATGATGTGAGATATGGAAGCGCACATAAAGAAAGTCATTACATTTGAGAGTAAATGAGTTGCAAACACACACACAGCAACACGCTTAATGTGTTCGACCTCTCTCCATAAAAAACATTTGTGGCTTCCCAGTGTACTGCTGAAAAAAGAAAACCCACCAATTTCCAGCTCAGTAAACAGAAAACCACAACAGAGAGCAGCCTGAGTGCTTTCAGTTATGGTTGGATTGAGAGTGTTCTGTAAAAGCAAGTGGAACGGGGGTAATGGAGAGAATAGGGAGGGATACAGGAAATCTCTCCAGAAACGCTGGATCTCTTACTTGGTTTTTATTCTTTATTTAGATTTTGTACACAAAGAGACTTATTACAAGGATAATCCCCCGGAGCGAAGAAGCAGTTCTCCCAAAATTGCAAATTTTGCCATTATTTGCTCACCCTCATGTTTTTCCATAAGGATTTTTGGAGGATGTTCAGACATATATTTTTGGAACTGGTTTGGAACAACAAAAGAGTAAATAATGACATTTTTTCCCTTTTTTATTGTAAATGTTTCTTTTTATTGTAAATGTTTCTTTAAAATATGAATATACATGATACAATAGGGTGACCATTTTGCCATTTTCTGGGAACAGTCCAGTATTTGGTGATTTGTATTTTACAGGATATTCAAATGCATTGCAAAACGCATTTACAAATGTATCCACACGCTTTAATTATATACAGTAATGTGGTGAATGGACACCTATAAATAAATAATCATTTGGGATTAAAATTAGCCTAATTATGGATAGTCATTGAAGTCATTTTTAAGGCACAAACAAAACATTTGAAGTTAAAGTTAGAAAAAAAGGGGGAAAAAAAGCAAATAAACAATTTGAAAATATTGAGCGTTTGTTAAAAGCAGTTTAATTGATCATATCTTTTAACATCTTTTTATGTTTTGTAAAGCCATCATTTTGCTACATATCGTTTTTAATTGCTTGCTATTAACAAAGTCATAAACCATTAAATAAACCATTAGTGTTTTAAAAATGGGGGGGGGGGGAACTAAAACATCACAAAACATAAGTGTCAGTTAATAACAGTATATAACCCACAACAATTAAAAAACAAAGCATTCAAAATTGTTTAGTCCCAAAACTTCATTAGAGGGTGAATTTTTATCAAATATTGTGTCTTTAAGAAAAATAATACAAATACAGCCCTATATAAAGGATTTTTTAAGTCATGAAATTGCAATTGTAATGTTTTAGAATTGTGAGAAATTTATGGTTACTCAAAGTTTATCCAGTTTTTTTTATTTTTTTTATTTAATTTTTTGTACCAATATCATGTGATGTGTATACAAAATTAAAAATAAAAAATAAATATCACTTACAGTATTTTATTTTATTTTTTTCAATTTTGCTTAATTTCCAATCAAGATGTAATTGCTTAATATTACAATGTTTGCAAATATGTAAACAGCGTGACATTTTTTTTTATGGTCTTTACAACATAAAATCAATTTTGTTGTTGTTTTTTCCAATAGACACAACAATCTCTTAAACTCTGTAAGGACATTTCTATTAAAATTTGTAAACTACTGTAGGATAAACAAATAAATTTTATTCCAAACATGTATAAAATATAATTTCCTTTACTGCCGTTTTCACCGCAGACTGCTATTAAACAGCTTACATAATATGTGGTTGTGATTTTCCAAAGAAAATTACAAAAATTACATATATATTCTGTTATACATTAATGCATTTCAGCCCTTGGACATTTTTAGTAGTCAAATAAATATGCTGTAGTGAGAGTGCTAAGTGTGCTTTAGGTCCGAAAGTGTCCTTGGTTTTAACAGCAAACATCCTTAGCTTGTAAAGGAGCTTCCTTAATAAGTTCCTTAACAGTTTTAACTGAGGAACTTTGGGGCTCAGATATAAAGTGAGCGGTTTGTGTAGATGCTAAGTGTTAATGCAGTTTATTGCATTAGCGGGGATTAGGGCAGGAAAAGAGGTGTTTTTCTCTTCACTCAGCAATTACTCACTGCATCCAGCAATTATAGGGCTTGGAAATGCGCCAACGTCATGGGAGCCCCAAAATATTTACTTTTGGAAACATATTTAGAAAGTTCTGGAATTTATTGCTATAATGAAATAAAGTTTCAGACACCAGTCTGTTGTAAACAGGGCAAAAAATGCTCAAACAATGCTGCGTTTCAAAATTACCAATAAAAAAATACCCAAGACGTAATTGCCCTCGCTTTAAAAATAACCCAACCGTGCAAGTGTGACTTCAAATTTGTTTATAACGATGGGGAAAAAAAGTAATTTAATGTGACTAACTACTCTACAAAGATGCATCGACCAGCAAGTAAAATTAAAATGCTCCCATAATGCATCTGTGCTTCTTTCGCTCTCCTTAAAAAAGTGCAGAAATGAGTCACTGCAGAGTAAAAGGAATGAATTATAAGAGCCAGAGGTTCATTAGCAGCTTTATTGCATTTTAATATTAACAGATGCATGTGACACTCTGGAATCCTGACCGTCATCCAGACCGGATTGAAGTCTTTTGGGGAATGACCAATCCGATCACCGGACTTCCATCTGGAGACCTCATGACGACTTACGAGAAGCCTACATGTCAGTGCCACGCATGTGAATTATTAGCGAGACGGCTTTTATTAAAGAATGCATAACTTGTTTGGATCGAGTTACCTCGTTTTTGCTTTAACAGGCTTTGAAAATGAATAGCATGATTGTGTGAAAACGTTTTGGTTAGGAGAAAAGTTCCAGTCGCTCAGGCTCTGCTCCAAAACCTAGCGAGCTGCCTTGCTTTCTACTGCCTACATTGCCAGACACTTTCTTAGGAAGCATAGAGCAAAACAAAGCCCATTTGGAACAATCTATGACATAAAACACAACTGATTCAATTGAAATTGGTGTTGGTATGCAGCTAAGCTAACAATGTCATATACTACAAAGCATATAAATCCATAAAACATTGACTTGTGTGGAATGGTACAATAGTAGTTATGTATTATTTACATTTTTCAAAAACAAAAATGACTGCTATTGAAGAATTGATCAAAAGCAATGACACAGAAAATCTATTTCAAAGAAATTATGCTTTTTTGAATTTTCTTTTCATCAAGAAATCCTTACAAAAAATATCACAATATCCACAAAAGAAGCATCAAAATCAGCATATTGTAATGATTTCTGAAGGATCATGTGACACTGAAGAGTGGAATAATGATGCAGAAAATTCAGCGCTGCATCACAGTTGTTTTTAATTATAAAAAATATTTCATAATATTTCTGTTTTTCCTGCATTTTTATCAAATAACTCCAGCCAAAGAGAGCATAAGATTTCAAAAACATCAAAAATCCAACTTTTGAAGAGTATTTTACAGATGGCATTTATCAAAGTGACTGAAATTAGCATTTCAGAAATAAATTACATTTGAAAATATATTCAAATAGAAAGTCAGTTACTTTAAATTGTAATAATATTTTACATTTATTATTGTTTTTACAGTTTTTGTATCAATAAATGAAAGCCTTGGAGAGCATAAGACTGATCAAATCTTAATTCAGCGTAGTCACGCTTGCTACACTTTGGAACAGCCTTTGCGTGGGAAGTGTGCTTATGATGCCTTAAAATGCTGCCAGTGCAGCCAACTAGGCTTTGGAACGGCCCCGTAATCAAAGTCGTTGGAGCATTTTGCTGTAAGACAAAGGAATTTTTGGATGAGGAAAAATCCTCGGCAGCCACCAAATACAATACACTTCAGAATCTTCCCAAAACAAATATAAAACTCAAGGCGAGAACAAAGTGCCACAGAAATAGCCTCGTGTCCCTCAGGCTGGAATAACATTCAGCCGTACCCAGTGCAGAAATAAAAATTAGCTGTCTTAATTAATTTGGGGTGTGGCTGTCACATAAAACACTTCTGTTATTTGATACTTTTAAACAGACGTGATTTCAGCAATGGCGTCCAGCCTAAAAACCCAATCCTTGCCCAGCAGACAGAAACACAAACTGAGTATTTGGGTAATAATCTCCTAAATAAATGACAACTAGCTATTTACAAGCAAGAGCCACAGCATGAAGTGTGTTATTTCTCACAAAAGGGCTGAGATTCCCTCAAACGCTTTAAAGGGAATCACTAACTCTATCTTCAGTCCAAGAATGCAAACAATCCATCTGCTGGCATTCACATAAATTAAGCAGGCAAATAAAGCTGTCTTTGCTTGCACTAACTGAAGACCACAGTGAATGTAAGACTGCTTAAAACACATAAGAGTTTACAGCTTTCATGCATTTCTGAACCCTGAGGATTATTTGATTTGATACACCAATAAACATTCAGATTTAAGAAAAGAGAGAAAAGTACTGACTTATTTAAATGCACAATATCATGTTGAGTGGCACAGTTAATCAAAACAAAAAAGAAGTTGTGATAGGGCTTAGTGCTATTATTAAATCAGCTACAATGATGGGATTCAACTAAATAAAGATATGTGTGCTGTGCGTTTTAGAGCAAAGCGTGAACTGTGTTCATTTACACATGAGCAGCTCAAGTCCAGTGTTTTCAGTAGTTAATGCTATTTCACAAGAACTGCTCATTTCTGCATCTGCTCTGAGTTAGGATTGAATCTGGTAATGCAACATGCGCCAGCCATCTTCCCAAAATTGTCATGTAAAGCTCTTATAAACTGCCTGTTGACAACAAAGAAATGCTTAAAGGGCTTCCTGTGGTTTTTCACCATAATAACATTTTGTATCAATATTTATGGCTATGTCTTAATGCTAAAAATAGACATTTAGCTAGTCAGTTAAAATGTAAAAAAAACAGTTAAACTGAAATTTAATTATTTGTTAAATATTTACAAATATTTGTAAAATGTAAAATGGCCATATTTGAGAAAAAGTTGTAGCTGTCTTTTAAAGTTTCGTAAAACATTTGTAAATGTTTTGCTACTTCCATCTTACTCCATTCTGTTTTAAGATTAAATCTGAAGCATGGTGCTAGAATTCATGTTCTTCTTGTGAAATGTAAACTCCATCTGTGTTCATTTGATTGAGCATCATTGTGACATTGACAAGCACAGGTAGACCACTAAAGCAGTGCCCTGGGTTGATCCAATGTAGTTGTGACTGGTTGCCCGGGAAGCTCCAACAAACAGAGCTGAAAGTCTGAAAACAAAACCACTTACATGTGCTCATGTATGTGTGTACCTACATTCTTCAGGTGACACGTGGGGCAGAGCCTGGCCTCGGACCAGTCGACAAGTCGATCCGTCTCCAGCACAAATACCACAGTTGTCTTCTCTAGCATTGCTTCCCAGTTGTCTGTCACAGCCAACTTCCTGTTGGAAACACAAAAAAAGAAACAGTGGTGTATAACGTACCTGAAAGTCACACTCAAGTAAAAGTACAGACATCTTACCAAAAAGAGAGGTTAGAGACTGCAGTTGTAGATGCATATGGAATGTATGCATGTATGGAAGCATTAAATTCAATTTGCAATGCAATATTCAAAATGGCAATGTATTTCTTATTCAAATTAACATTTCTATTACCCCACGTGTGCAAATTTTGGTGCATAAGGAATACTGATCTAGTTCTGTCACCTACATATGAGTACAACTCTTCTATAACACCACTATTTCTCTCTTCACGCTACACTTCATATCTCCAGCCACTATGTTTCTAAACGTAACACGCTTCCACCAATCTCCGCCTTGAAGCAGTGATTGACAGAGGGTGAGCGTGGACAGCTCGGAATGCATTTCCAAAGACACATTGAATTTCGCTACAAATATCCCACAGCGTCATGATGAAAATACAATAGTAAATGTTCTAGTTTAAATGCATTTCAGACAAATAACATTTAAATTATAATTTTGCTACTATTTCAGCTTGGACAAGTTACACATATCAGATCATTTTGGTTAATTACTTTTTTATGTCAATTTTGCAACTTATACAGCATTAAAATTAGTATGCAATTTACATATTAAGATTACTGTTGTAAATGGCTAATGTAAATAATATTATGTTATTTTCATTTTCCTTCTGCACCAGACTTTGCACATGTGGGGAAATGGAAATGTAATTTTTACGAAGAAATACACTGCCATTTTGAATATTGCATTGCAAATTGAATTTTGCTACACATTTGCTTCCATATAAATAGGCCTAATGTATTGTTTCTTACATTAAACGTTGAATACTGATTCTTGAAAGATGGAAAAAACTGTTGAAATGTGAAATTAAAACCCCTGGTATGTGACACGAAGTAACTGCTAATGAGTGAGTCATTGAGATACAACTGATTCATTCAAACGACTGATTCATTCTGAAGCAAAGCATTTTACAGTGAAATCTTTACTCTATTTGTAATATAGATAGAAATACTTTAAAAGCTAACTATAAATTAGATACATCTAAAAATTACACAGAAGCATTTTGACATAGTATACTATGACGAACTATAATTATTTCGTTACAATACACCACTGGAAAAAAACAGAGGCATACTGTACAGTAACTGGGAAAATGGGAAACTGGACTTCAAATTAGACTCATTATTCACAATAGTGTTTTGAACTTCATTATTCTGATTCATCCCTCCAGCTGCAACAGGCAACTGATTTTGAAACAGGACCAACAAAGCATGCTTCCTTCATAACAGAATAGAAACTGACAATAAAATGACGTGGATTGAGAAACTGGCCAGCGCACGGCTCCAAACTACAATGTTTAAGCTCTAACCAGCATCATAAAAATTCATGGAGAGTCAATATATAAAACATGCAAGAATACTGAATCATTTTACAAAAGTATTCATCCCCTGCACACATGTGTTCCTCTGTATTTACCCAGAAATATTGGCTTCTGACAGTGACGCTCTGCTAGGAACCTGCCATCTGCACCAAAAAAGCTAAATTCTGTTTACACTAGCAGGGCAATAGGGAAAGCAGCCAGATAAAGCAAACAGCAAGATTTTACCCAGTAGCTCTGGTAAACAAGCACAGGTAAACAGACAAGCTTCATTTACGTCAATTTACCTAATACTCAGGGGGACCGAGGTCAAATTAGGTGCAACGCAAGAGAAGTTTCATCAGCATTGTCGAATTCAGTTACTGTGCAGTGCTGCATTGAATACTGATGATTGTATGATTGTATCTGATTTGGTTAGAGTATATTGTGTTTCTTTGCTGTGGGCCAAATGGAAAACAGAGAGCCTACGTTTACGAAAAACATTAAAAAAGTTCACCCAGGAATAAAAATTGTCATCATTTACAGTACGTACCATTGATGTTTTTTGCTGGAACAGAAAAGCAAAGTTTAGCTGAATGTTCCAGAAGCTCAAAGTTAAACGGGGATGCATACTTTTGAGCTTTACAAATGATCAAAACATCTCCATAAAAGTAAGATTTGTGCATATATCCCAACCCTTCCAAGTCATATGATATTATAAGGAACAGACAAGCACATTTAAATTGAAGGTCTAATTTGGTTGAAATAATGTCCTCAAATCTTATTAAGACTTGTGTATAAACAGTATGCAAGAACAAATGGACGTCAAACCTGGCACAATGGCAGAACATTTACAGTATTACAGTATATGCACCATTTTTGAATATGTTCAGAATCACAAAAAAGATTTTTAAAGAGTTTAAGTGAATTACGAATGGTTCCAGCGTGTCCACAAAAAGATAATGACTTTCAGAGAGCTTTGAACATTGTGCTTAAGTCATATGGACCACTTTTATGGCGCTTTTTTTGTCCTTAATAGCATGCAGACCCTTTCATCCTTTCATTTTGTGTTCCCTATTGGAAAAGAAAGCCATACAGTATGAGGGTAAATAATGACACATTTCTGTCTATTTTTGGTATTTAGCGCATTAAACATAGCATTGTTTTTAAAGTTTCTTGGCTAAGTTATTCAAGCTTTAGGTAAGCTATTTGCAAAATGAATGCACAATTTGTGCTATATAAACTTTTTTATGAATGCAAGTAATTACATTAGTTTCCAAGCAATTGGAGACCCTGTTTTTGGAAATCCTGTGTTTAACTTCCTAAACCAGAGCCATGGTCAACTGGAAACTTAATTCCTTGTCTTTCTGTCGATTCAGGCCTCTTTCTCTCTTTCGCTCACACAAAGGCACAGAACTGAGGTTATTCTGGCAGAATCATGACCTAAATATACCCCAAATCCCCACATATGTAACACTGAAAAAGTGAGACAGTTTTCCTATGTTTATGGTCATTATTTCATTATCTTTCCATTTTAGCTGCAAGATTTTTATATTTTTAGGAAATGTGAGCTGCACTGTTAGAAATATCCAGAATGGAAAACCTGTTGGTGTCAGTACCACCAAACAATAACATTAAGCCTTTGGACACGCAGTAAAAAAGCAGATGGTTTGGTAACTTCATTGGATGGAGACTTGATCCATATATATTCTGGAAAAGAATTGGATAAAACTGTAAAGCTTACTCTCATTGTGCTAATATTACTGTAATGCATGTCAGAACAGGGCTGAAAAGGTCAAGAATTGTGCCTCGTAAATACTGAGTGGCTTTGGCTTCAGAAGAGCGTTTTTCACCTCATCAACAAGCCTAGACTGAACTTTAAAGGACAGATGTATTAACCTAAGCGCTGTAAATGCTCACTTAAGTAGGCTTATGTATAAATAACATTTTCAGATTTCTATTTTTTTTTTACTTTTGGTTTTCTGGGAGTTCTGCCATCTCACACTACGTTCAAGTGCACCTGGTAAGCTCCCACTTCCGTTAGACAGACGTTTTACAATTTTTCACAAATGCAAGCCAGAAACAAAGTACCAAAACAGCCAAAAACCAAGCAAATATACAATGCCCGATCTGAAAAAAGTTCTTCCATCTCTCACACCAGTAGATAAGTACTAATAAAATTAAGTAAAAAAAAAAAAGTAGTAAAAAATTTTTTATTTAAATACATTTTGAAATATCGTCTTTTAATTCGGCGTGTTGCTTGCAACAGGTTTGAGACTGTTTGTAAAATTTTTGAGTTTCAACACACACAAAAAACAAGTATAGAAAACAACTAATGCTTGCTATAGTGCCTCTACTATTATAACATCATGGACTGATATTTTACACACAAAGTGTGCTTCACTATCAGCTTACATAGCTTAAGCTCAACGATGTTCACCTGACAAATCCCACTGATGCACATATCCAGAGAGTCTGCTTTGCACCGCGTGCCATCCAACACTTTGGGCGCCAGTTCCACCGCCAGGCTTTTCCCCCGGGCTTGACATCGGAGAGCACAGGGTGAAATAGGGTCATACGTCACAGGTATCCACTCGTAGGTTTGTCCTTGGTACTTGATGTCATTGTGGGCAGAGCATTGTTGAGCCCTGAAGTCACCTGACTCTGGAGGACAGTCCTGATTGGAAGAAAAATGGAGAAAGATTTGGCAACTATCAAACTATCAACTATGTTTACTATCTTTTATTATTTTACTATATTAATATCTTGCAAATCGCAGTTCATCATTGAATTCAAATGACATGCTGAAATCATGGTTAGTAACAATCTACTATATAACATATTTTAGGTAATATAATTAAACCATATTTTGCTTGCTTTCAGATTAACTAATTTGTTTAGCACATTTAACAGAACATTTTTATCATGAGGCAAGAGCTGAGTCATATTGATGCAAAAACAAACTAATTATTTCATTTTAAATATTTTAATTAAAACATATTAAAATGTAAAATATGTATTTAAATTTACTTTAAAATAAAAAACACAAATCTGAAGATTTCCCACATTTATATAAGTAGAAGAAGAATCATGAATGTAATTTATTAATAACTTACTGCCATTTTGTGTATGTATTCTGATTATGAGTATTTTAAAATGTTATACAATCTAATAACCACGGTTTAATTTTTGCAATCTGATTACATAATCTAATTATATATAATGAGTTACTACTCGGCACCATCTTTGCCTACAAAATAGAAACATTGACATTTGATAGGCCCAAAAATAACAGCTGACCTGACAATGACACTGGAAATCTTATTTTTTACACGGCAAGATTAAATCGTGATCATGTGTGTAACATCATAAAGCTTATGCAGATGACTGGGTGCATTAACGAATGGTGACAGTGTAATTGAACTGTGGCAGGCCTCCATGTTTTGAAAAACAATATTTCCTATGTCATCTCCTGTGCACTGAGGGTAACCACAATTCTTCCTCCGCAGCTCGGGGCTCTGAACTCATTTAATCATCTGATCGGCTCTGAAGCCCCCATGTGTAAAGATCATCAGTGATGCCCATGACTGAAGCGTCTACATCGGATAGAGCGATTACAAATCACAAGTCTTCAATGTCAGGAATGGTAATGGAAACAAAAAGAATGATTCGACAATGGACCTCATCAACAGCAATTATAAAGCCTGACAGGGAAGACCGAGCATCAGTTCTCACTGTTTTGACGGAAATGGGATAAATGTTATGCTGGGAATCTTTCCCAGATGGCTCTGATTGGAATTGTGGGTGAAGGAGGAATGTGATTTCAGATGAAACCACTTCAATGGTAGAAAAACACTGGCTTTTGATTAAAATGGTCCTTGAGAAACATGGGCATCTAACAGCTCACAAAATGAGTTTGTGGAGTAGCTGGGGAATATTGACTGAATCATAGAGCACCATTCTGGTTCAATAACAACTCCATTAACTTTTATTTTTTATTTCATTTCGAGCTTTTACACCAAGAAAATTGAAAAATAATCAATTAAACAACTGGTTATAAGATTTAGTTGATCACAAAACACTGATCATGCCAATAAAAGACATAACTGAAATAATGGTCCATGGATATTTCAATTCTGATACGGCACAATATGTACCTATATCAACGTAATAAAAATGTGCCAGGGTTCACGTTTTGAACCTTTGTTTTAGCGCCACTGAGTGAACATTTCTTTTTGAAACTGGCGAAATGTGTATTAAGGCACATTAAGACGGTGTTGCACAAAAAGTGCACAAAGGTACATATTTTTATGAGACCAGGTTATTCTTTTTTTTATTCAAACTGGTTGTTAGAACCAGTTTCTTAATCCCACACTTTAAATTTACATGATATGAGGCAAAATGCAAATGATCAAATCATGATATGTGTGTGTGTATTTATATAAATGTACACAGTACTACACACACATACATTACGTAAACAAAACAAAAAACTTTGGATGTGATTAACTATGGAATGTAAACACATTAACCTGTTAAACAGCTGCTACACTCTTACTTGTAACAGGATGTATGACCATAATAGTACTGAAATCTAATAAACGAATATGCTAGGTATGAGGGATTCTGTGCAAAACCTGCTTCACTAGACAGAGATTGCTCATTACTTGGATTCATAACACTGACTTACTGTATTACTGCATGTTCTGTAGCGGATGTTCCTGCCCTCACAGTTCCTGTGGAACAAACACAAAACAATAAAATCAGATATGATTGAGAAGTTATTATTCTTCTTTGTGGCACAGCCCCTTCATTTTTTGTCTCAATACTACAGTACACTATCAAGGGGAAAGGAACATTCTACCACTTAATCATACACAAATGATTTTCTATTTGTGCGCTTTTTGAGAACATAATCAATGTTATATTTAAAAAATTAATTCCCTTGACCAAAAAAAAAGCACTAATTTCCATTGTGAAATATTTTTCACTTAGACTGCCTGTCAGGTCATAACAACAATGCTCCATCAATCCAGTGCATATAATTCAAATAATAATAATAATAATAATAATAATAAAAAACAGGAAACGATTTGCCATTTGTGATTTTCTCAAAAAAAAAATGAATCCAGCTACAGCTGTACGAAATATGCAGCAATATGTTTCGAGGAGAGGATGTTTAGAGACAGAAATAGAGAGAAAACCAGAGAGAAGAACAACAGGATATTGACTTTCTAAATGTCATATTACCTCAGCCTAAAAACATTAGCCTATCATATTTCAGCTCATTAATTCTGTTCTGAAGAGCAGCAGTCACCCTAAACAGAAAAGGTTCACATCACAAGACTTCTGAAGGGTGGAAGGAAGATGCAACCTGACTGTTATTAAGATCCCAATCTTTCTCTGCGATCTTCCTGCCCTTTAGCGAAACAATTTAGGATGAAATTCTAGTTTTTATTTACTAAATACTGCACACCGTATTCCACTTTGCAATATTTTTGTTGCATACTTTTGCTTGATTATATGTATATGTAATTCAGCAAAAGGTATCCAGTTATCATAGTGGAAATAAAAGTTTTTTAAAATAATTTCTTAACATTTGGAAGTCAAATAATAAGTCAGGCAAGACAGTGAAGCTCATATGACTCATTGATCAATCACAGTTTGTAATGTTTCTTTGTGCCATTTAAGTGTACAGCTGCCTGAAATGTACAGTATGATTCAACACAAGAGTGGATGAACTGTGAGATCTAAAACAGCTCAACACATTATTAAAATGTAACATCAGATTTCGTTTTTTTCTCATCGCTGAAATTTTATACTACCATTTAAAAAATTGACAAGAAAAATTGTTAGATTTCACATTTTTAAATTAACTCTCTTATGCTCATCAAGGCTACATTTATTTGATAAAAAATATGTCATATTATAACAGTGATATATTACTGCTTTTATTGCAATATATTTTAAAATAAAATGTATTCCTGTGATGGTAAAGGTGAATTTTTGAGTCTTGACATCCAGAATGTCTAGGTTACGAACGTAACCCATGTTCCCTGAAGGAGGAAATGGAGACGTTACATATGGGAACTCGCCAGAGAGACCTATCTGCTTTAAGCTTTTACTAAAGGCCAATGAATATTGGCGCGCACTGATTGTGCTCAGGTGCACCTTATCACTGCGTGAGTATAAGAGGGCGCGTGCACAGTGCACATGTAGGTCACATGTAGGGCCGCATAACGCGGAGATCCCCTGCGAACTGGCGAGACATTTTTAGCTTTTCCAGTTCGTTAGCAGAGAATCTGCACGTAACCTTCTCAACCTCCCCACGGCCCGTATGAGGGGCGACAGGGTTGCTTTCAGTGGTACTGAAACAAGTGGTTGAGGGCAGAGCCTTCAGCTCTGCAGATATCCGCTAAAGAGGCGCCATGAGCCAGTGCATGGGACGAGGCCATACTCCTTGTTGAGTGAGCTCTCAGTCCAATGGGGCAAGGCTCTCCCTGGAATAAATAAGCCAGGGAGATGGCTTCTACCACCCAGTGAGCCAACCTCAGTTTGGTGACAGCATTCTCTTTCTGCTGACCACTGAAGCAGATAAAGAGCTGCTGAGAGTGTCTGAAGCTCAGAGTACAGTCAATGTAGAGTCGCAGTGCGCGTACAGGACACAATAACTCTAAGGCTGGGTCTGCCTCCTCCCTGGGCAAAGCTTGCAGGTTTCACCACCTGATAGCGGTAAGGCGTGGTGCAAACTGAAGGCACACTTCGTCGACAGATATGCTCGACCCTCGAACACAAACCGCAGAAGGGGTCTGTGGCAAGGCAGAATCAAAACAGGAAAGTACGCATCCTTCAGGTCGAGGGCTGCAAACCAATCCTGGCTCCGAATGCATGTCTGTATGCGCTTGGGAGTGAGCATCTTGAATGGCATCTTGAGAAGAGACCGATTCAGAACTCTCAGATCCAGGATAGGTCTCAACCCACCACTCTTTTTAGGCACGATGAAATAAGGGTTATAAAACCTCATCTTGGCGGGAGGGACAGGCTCGATTGCTTCCTTCGCCCATAGGACAGCAATCTCTTCGCGCAGTACTCTCTGTCTGGACCGAGGTACAGCGAATGCCATGATACCGGGGTGGGCGCCTGGCGAACTGAGTCGCATAGCCGATGCGTACCGTCCGAATCAACCAATGCAAGGGGGCCGGGAGCGCTAACCAGGCTCCGGGCCGCGTCGAAAAGTGAATCAAGGGAACGTTGACCACCGTGCCAGCAGTGGGGCAACCTGTAGTGGGGTAGGGACAGGGACTGTTCGTCTGGCTGCATCGAGCAGTGCTTACCTGTCTCCCTGGCTCCCGCACTGGCGACACAGCGTCCTGGGTCAGCATCTGAGAAGACAAAGAGATTTGTGTTAGATGGGGACCTTCGGACACTGGGCCCGGAGATGATGAAATTTGTATTAAGACTGGCTCTCTCTGTGTGTACAGAAACCCCTGGCCCTCCTTCAGGAGTGGGGACGGAAATGTCATCGATGTCACCCGAAGAGCAGGCCTCATCACCTCCACCACTGCGCCAGGTTTAGCCAAAGATGGTGTTCCTGGACCACAGCAGTGGACATCACCTGACCAAGGGCGCGCGCTGTAATTTTCGTCGCCCGTAGAGCGAGGTTCGTCGCAGCGCGGAGTTCCCGCATCCCCCCCTGATTAAGTCCACGCCTTGTGCAGCTCTTTGAGAGCTTTCGTTTGATACACTAGCAGTGCAGCCAAAGGTGCACCAGGGCGGTAGCAGCCTGTCCAGCAGCACCGTAAGTCTTGCCTGCGAGAGCGTCAGAAGTTTGCGCAGCTGGGGCACTGGACGAAGCATTCTGAAGCGTCACCTGGAGGTCCCCCAGGCGTCTCGCCGTGGCAGCCATGAACTTTTTGCGGCCCAACGACTTACCACGGGAAGAGCGTGAGGGGAGCCTTCTCACGAGTGAGAGGCGGGACCTCAACGCAGCCAAGGTCATCCGCTCACAATGAGCGCAGTGACCTTCCACGAACGCCGCCTGAGCGCGTTCTCGACCCAGACACGACAGACAGCGCTCGTGACCGTCTAATGAGGTGAGGAAACTTCCACACCCAGAAACGCACGGCCGGATCGACATCCCGCTACAGAATGTGTCACCAACCGTAGGAAAATTGCTCTTTTTCCTAGTCGCCCAGGGAAGACCCAAATGCGGCAACGCCGTGCACTCAGGGGTCTAAGCTCACTGGATATATCGAAGGCTGGCACAGCTGGCCTTGAAAAAGGCCACCAGCTCGCAGGATCCGCTGATAGTCGCCCAGAAACGCTGTCAGATGAGAGAGCAGGTCTTGCAAGAACTTATCCAACGATTACCTTCAACGGAAAGGGTAACTTCTACGCTCCCGTGGAGCATCCAGGAACGAGTGTCCAAATAAAGAGGCGAGCAGACTCTGCAGGCAACAGGTAACTGATGCAAACACAGGGAGAGACTTGCAGTAACTAATACTAGGCAGAGACAAAAATGACTAAACAGGAATTAAGATAGTAGATCTTTCTTGAGAAAAAGTGAAGCAACCAGACAGAGTAACAAAGTAACAAGCTGACGACAAGGCAAGTATTAGACAGACAGATAAGGGGAAGGTAATCAGCGCAAAAAGAAGAGACAGGTGTTGCGCAATAAGAGCGAGCCCAGATAGGGATAACGAGCAGCCGAGAGAGAGAGAGAGAGAGAGAGGAAAAAGTGGGAGTCAAACCTGGCTCGTGACACATAGGCTCATTGGGGGAAAAAGCCTTTTTATAAAAATTTTTTTGCTGAACTGCATAAAACAAATTCATGGCATAGAGGCAGTAAAATAACTTTTATACATTTTCACACAAATTATTATTATGGGGAGATCATGGACTAATAGAATGAATCTTCTTTGTAAACTAAGACATTTTGTGTTTGCAACACATAATCATCATTACATTTGCATAGATATCTTGACATGGTAAACTTGTTCGATAGCACATCTGGTAAAACATTGCAGTACTCAGAAATAAGTCCTGTGAAATATGATTACCAGAAAATAAAAACACAAACACAAACAGAAGGCGAGTAAAACACAGGCTAATTTCCATTTTTGGGTGAAGTAACCCTTTAACCTTTCAGGTCCACTCACTGAATATTTCTTTTCAGAATATAATAGTACAAATAAGTACAACAAACTACAAAATTAAATGTTACCAGATTCCTTTTAGCAATAAAATATATTATTCTGCAGAAATGTGGCACCATGAATGTTTTTCAGTGAAACAAAGGCAAACAGGAAACAGAGACATTAGAAATATATAGTCCAAATCCTCAATGGCATGGTTAATTCTCTTTCAGGTTTTAGGACTACAAACTGAAAAGGTTTATTAGATGTAAGGGGAAAGAACTGCTATTTCTATATGTTTACGAGAGGCCATTCTGACCTCTGTGACTCTTTCCTACCGACTCCATATGTCCCTGCTGGAACAGAAATCCTGTGAGGAAACAGGAAGATAAGCGAGTCAGAGAGTTCAAAATATAATCTGACTTCAACACACCACACCGCAGAGCAAATAAATTTTTCCTGATTCTCCTCCAGTGTACGTTTGAGGATTCAAAGGCAGATAAAGAGACACCACAAACAGGTTTAGCACAACAGAGAACAGGAAGAAAGTTAACAAGACAGGTTTCCATGGACATTGAGGGTGGATATACCAGCCTAGTTTATTTGTTCCATCTAAAACGGGGGTTTTAAAGAAATGAAAAGGTTGACGCTGGTAAAGGAACAGAAGAAATTGGCATGCCAGCTTCCTCAGCTTTAGCAGAGATGCGTGAATCGATAAGATGGTTGGGGGTTGACAGAATGACAGCCACCGGGAGTCCTGAAGGACATCCTGAGAGGGAGAAGAGAAGAGTAGGGTAGAAGAGAATCTGACAGGCCACTTTAATGAATAGTAATTATTTTTCAAAGGAAACCGCTCTGTGGGTTGTAACAGTGAAATCCGTTTCCCACTCGAGGAATGAAGATGTGATTTGTTACTCAGGCCAAAAGCAGGTTTAAAAGAAGCACCATCCTGACAAAGAGGGTTAAAATCAAGTCATTTTGCAGAAAATCTCTATATTGTGAGTGAATCTATACATTTTTAATAGATCTGGTCATGAAACACACAGTTAACACAAAAATGAAAATTATGTCATTAAAGGGTTACTCCAGCCGAACCTTTGAACCTTTTTTGTTATTAATCGCTTACCTCCATGTCGTTCCAAACCCATGAAAGCTTTGCTTGTCTTTGGAACACAATTTAAGATATTTTGGATGAAAATCGAGAGGCTGGTGACTGTGTCATTAACTCTCAAACAATTGCCACTGTCAAGGTACAGGAAAGTATTAATGACGGAACATTCCATCGGCCATCAGTGGTACAACCATAACGTTATGAAGCAATGAGAATACTTTTTTTACAGAAAGAAAACTAAAATAATGACTTTCTTCAACATTTCGGCACCATAACATCACCATAGCGCCATTTTGGATAGCATTCTGTAATGGAAAGATATGCTGTTTGTACAAATCAAAGCATAAATAACATAGACATATCCTTCCATTGCGGCTGAACCACTGATGTCAGACGATGTCTTTCATACTTTTCTGCACCTTGATAGTGGTAATTGTTTGGCAGACAACTGAAAAGTCATAAGCCTCCCAGTTTTTATCCAAAACATCTAAAATTATGTTCTGAAGACAAATGAAGCTTTTACGGGTTTAGAACGACATGGGGCTAAGTAATTAATGACAAAAATTTTAATTTGGGTGGAGTGACCCTTTACTTACTCAGCCTCATGCTGTTCCAAACCCGAAAGACCTTCACACAGTCACCTAGCTCATGCTCATCAGAAGCATCAATTACAGTCACCTGTCACCACCACCTGATCCAGCTCACAACTCCAATTAAGAACCACATTAAGTCACACACCACTCTGCACACAGTGTCCGAGCTCGTTTATTCGTAAGTGGAATATTGCTACCCTTCCCAAAGCTATACTTACCTGTCCTTCTCCTCTCCTCGTCTCTGTCTGGCAAGTGGTGTGTGTTTGTGGTCATCTTTCTTGTCTTCCCCGAGTTTGTTACGTCTGCAAAGAAAAGAAAAGAGAGTTCAGTTTTGGAAGACCTTCTATGTTTGAGCATTCCTCAGTTTCATACCTTTCTGTTTGATATCTCATCCTGTTATATTCTTACCTCTGTGTCAGTCCACTTCATAACACAGTTCATCTTCAAAATACAAATTAAGATTTATTAATTTATTAAGAATTAAGATTTTTAATGGAATCTGATCAAGGTTAAGAAACGTAGCAAGGGGATCTGTAAAATATTCTGTGACATCGGGGGTTCAACTGGAATTTTATGAGTACCTTTTTGCACAAAATAAAAAAAAATAACAATCTGATGGATTAATCGAACAAAGTTCTTGCTACGTTTCTGCATCAAAAATGTCTTAATCTGCATTCTAACGGAGGTTTTAGGGCTTTGGAATGGCATGAGGGTGAGTAATTGATGACAGAATTTTCATCTTATTATATTAAAGAAACAGTTGAAAAATCTAATTAATTTACTTTGTTGTTTTAAACTGTGATAAGCTAAGCACAAAAATGAAAATCTGTTATGACTATGCATTATTATTATTTGACAAAATACTACATTGTCACAATACTATTGAACAGTAAAATAAAAATCAGCACAATAATGACAGTACAATTACAATGTTAATTTTTAATTTCTTTTGAACATTAAACCATGGAGGTTGTATTTGGATGAAAAACAGCTAGAGACATTCAAGACTCTTTCTTGACAACAGATTTATAAACAGTTCTCCTTTTTGTTCCATAGAACCAAAAGTCATACTGGTTTGGTGTGACATGAAGGTGATTAAATGAAGACAGAACTTTTTCGGTCTGTCCATTTAATGAGCTATGCTGTGCTAGAATTATAATAAAGGTTCTCTGACATGTCTTCGTCTCCTCTTACTTGATAACAAAAGTTATGCAAGATCTACTAGGAGACGATGCTTAAAAACTGTCTAACGTAATCTTAAGGCCAGCAGAAAGTACAAGAACTGTGGATCCCCTCCCAAAAATAATAAAATAAAGGGTCTTTCTTGCAAGAGTCTTTCTTGATCTTTTTCTTTGCGCTCCAGGCTATGTGCAGCTGAGGAAGTAAGTGAGTAACTCCTTAATGGCTCTGGCTCATTTGAAGCTGTGCAGAAAGACAGCGAAAGGAGCATTGGAAAACTCTCATGTGTGTCTGGCCTTGAAAAATGTTGTCATTAATGCATCCAAGTGTTTAATGATGGAACAAAAAACAGAGTAATTGCATTGTGCTGGATAGCACATTGTTTATTATACGTGTGGTACTGTATGAAATTCAGGGTGTATAGGTACAGTAGCATTCAAAAGTTTATTTTGCATTACTTTTTCTAATCATACGCTGACTCTTTGTCCTGCGATGCATTACACGTGGAAACACTGCTTTTTTAAAAATGTACAGAGATTTACAATATAGGCTACTTGATCTATAACATAGTTTAGTTATTTTATTATTGTTGTGCACAACCTGAAAGCTTGACAACACCCAACAGCAACGTTTATGGAGGCGTTTAAATCAAAAGCTTCAAGGTGAACTGAAAGTAAACTTGTTGCGCTCTGCATGTCACTGATAAGCATGACACAGCATCTACAATAGCAATCATCCTCACATGTACTGCAATGCTTTTGCATACTTTAATATACTATTTCTTCCAACATAAGAAAAACCTGTTTTTTAACTGAAATTCAACTGCAATAAATATAGAAAATGAGTGTGCAATATATACTGACAACTCTATCCAGATATTTTGATGTGAATTTAACAACAGCTGGGCCACTGCTTTTGAACGGATACTTCATTTTCAAACCAAAATTTTAAACTTGAAAAAATGTAAAAGTTTATCAGCTTACCCCACTTTATTTCTTCATTAGATTCAGTTTTGACATTTTTAAGTCACCCGTAGTCTGTCAGTCATATAATGGTTGGTATAGGAAACTTTCTCTATGAGATAAAAAAATCTGCACAGAGAAATCCAAATTAAACCATTCCCCATTGTAACGATACATTTATGGCCTAAGACACAAAAGAAGTGATTTGTGTGCAAACAAACAGTATTTACATTACATTTAAAAGAAAAAAAAAGGTTTTATAAGGTACTATATGATACCTTACCTTATGGCACTACAGTATACCGATGGCGGAGAAGTCCACCTGAGTGATGCAGGCGGAGGAGACCTCCACCAGGGAGGCGTAGATGCCCACCAGGGCGGAGCAGGCGGTGGAGATGCCCACCAGGGTGGCGCAGGTCAGAGCCATACCCAGCTGGCATTTTAACGTGGAATCAGCGTTGAATCAACGTCAGGGGTCAGTGTTGAATAAACATTGGATTTTGT
>JAUCMT010000134.1:6015554-6043507 GCA_032357475.1 Enteromius thamalakanensis
AGATAGATAGATAGATAGATAGATAGATAGATAGATAGATAGATAGATAGATAGATAGATAGATAGATAGATACAAATAGATAGATAGATACAAATAGATAGATAACAAAGGCAAAATTTCAATTTGAATAATGGACAATAAAACAAGGAAAAATCATTATGAAAGTAACATGCATGTGTTTTGATTTCATGTTCACTAAAGCCTGATATATCGAAAGGGGTTTTCCAACAAAATAAACATCATTTGGGCGCAGCATGGGTTCAACGAGCAAATGGAAAATTGTTAATGCTAAAGAGACAAATGAAATGGACCTCAAATTGTTGCACTGGAATTGTTGCACTTTGTTATGCCAAATTTTTTATATATTTGTGATCCATCTTTTTTATTGGACCTGTAGGAGAAAACAATCTGCCAAAAGCAGCACGTTCTTTGTCCTAATTTTCTGAACATAAAATCCATGCATAACAAAAATATCTATTGCTGTTTTTCTCTATTAAGTCAAACATATGAGCGAGTGCAACTGCTGCAGACCAATTTCTCCTGACAGTGAATCATAATTAACACAAATGAGACTATGTGTACAAAACATAAATGCCATTAAAATGCATGAAAAATGATGCCTAATGTAAAGTAGAACCAGTTTTAAAACCAGAACCTGCATGGAGACTTCTGGTAAAGTCCTCACAGATTACACCAGCCTGTATCCACACAGGATTACTATGGAAACACCATATCCAAGCAGTGCTGCATATGTATAAGGCTGATGGGAAACTAATCAAGGTGTAACTCCCTTAAGGTTAATGAAGCCAGGTCCCTGTCAGTAATGAGGTGCTCTGGACATATTCCACAGCTTTCATGTGGGGAGCTCAGTGAAAGCCCAGCCTGCAGTGTGTTAGAACAGAGCTCTGTGGTCCTGTGAGCTGGAGAAGTGCCCGACTGCGTTGTCTTCACTTAGAAGCAGTCAAAATCCGAGCAGCCCATCACAGCTGGAGACCAGCAGTGGGGCTAGACACATTCAACATGCATCTTTTTGTATAAGAATTTAGAATCCAACTATTAAAGGTTTACCAAACTAATCAATGCAGGAAAATATTATATGCAATATTAATAAAGTAAACTCTTTGGACATTTAGTTTGAGCAACAGAAAAAAATGTGCTTTGTAAAAAATTACTGTACTTTTAACTGTAAAATTGATACAAAAAAAAATGTTAATTGGTTGGTAATTCCATTGTTTTTACAGTATATGTTAAACATGTAAAACTAGATTTTAGTATGGAGTGTGACTTTGCTAATTCAACAGAAAAAAACAGCAGTTTTGTTTGTTTATTTATTAATACTATGTTTATTTAGTTCTTTAGTAAAATAAAGTTTTAAACTGTAAAGTTTGTAATTTAAAAGTTTTAAACAAACACCTTTGTTTTGTTTTGTTCTGCTTTTGTTTTCTTTTGTTTTGCTTTACTTTGCTTTTTTGTTTTGTTTTGTTTTGTTTTTATTTGTTTTCTTTTGTTTTTGTTTTTCTTTGCTTTTTTGGATCTGCAAGTAAAGCACAGACCAACTTTAAGTTGATACAACAATTTTTTTTTACATATTCTCCATATTCCTCCACAAATTCCTGAAGCTGTTCACTTCAAGTTTTTAAACTTTTATCAGCTTTTGACTATCGTTAACATATGCTGCTACAGGCAAAAAATTCTGGGACATGGGAAAGTGCAAAACATAATTTCTTTTTTCTCAAGCTGAAGTGACAAACATCCCAATGTTCATCAGCAAAGGAAAACCACAGACACAGTGAAGACAATCTGCACATCATCAAGCAACACATCGGTTAGGAACAGATGCAGAGTTATGAAAATCCTCCCATCACAAAAGAATTCCCAGCCGTGTGTGGAGAAAAGGGTCTGCTGAGCAAACTCTTCGGGTCTCTCCTTAATGTTTGCATCTATCCTCGGCTCCACGGCCTCATGTCGTCAATCAGCTAATCGGCCGTCCAAAGCAGGCTGATTCACATTCACTGCAGAAGTTTAAAATTTTAATACTTTTTATGAAACCTGTATCTATAGGAGATGTGCAAAACTACATATTTTTCAAAAATCCACCAGTCCTATAAAAGCCCTGTATGATTACGGTATGTTAGTTAGTTGTAGGTTAGTTTCAGGTTGAGCTGACCTCGATTAGATGTGTTTCTTGGAAGCATAAGATACATTTTTACTACATCAAGATGGAGTAAAACACAACAGAACAAACCGCAGTCGATCCTGAGATGCATTTTTAAAAGTTTGACTATTTTTAACTCAACACAGCATCTTAAAAATGCAGTACTCATGGTGGTGTGCTCAAAATCAGCCAAAGATGTTTTTAAATAAATCCACAGACATAACTTTTCCAAAAGCATTGTGCTATGCCTTCTAATGTTATCAGATGCTATTACTTCAGCATAATGCAAAAAATAATTTGCATTATTAATCAGTTAATTAATTCATATATAATAAGTTTTTAAAAGAGGGCAATGCATGTTCAGAAAGACTGGATGAATTAAGCAATTAATATTTATATTAGTATTACTGCCTGTAAGGAATCCTCGGAAGACATTGGATCATAAAGAATCCTCGGAAGACATTGGACATAGTGTCAGGCAGGCAATAAGTCAGGGCAGGCAGGTAAATAACAGTCCAGGCATTAACAGAGAATCAACCGTTAACAAACGCTCGGTAATGATACACTAGGGCATTGTTCACCAAGTTCGGCTCACATCTGAAGCAGCTAATCAAGCTCTTACTAGGTATACTTGAAGCTTCCAGGCAGCTGTGTTAAGGCAAGATGGAGCTAAACTCTGCAGGACACCGGCCCTCCAGGACCGAACTTGGTGACCCCTGCACTAGGGCAATCAAGACTTTGCGTTAGTTTGTGCAAAAGTCAGTGTTTAAATAGGGCGGATAATCCAAGGTACGTGAGCCAAAAAGAGTCCGGGTGGAAACTAAAACTCCACTGAACATTCCCGCTGCTGATGACCGGAGAGAGCCACAGGGGCACAGCTCATGACAGAGCCCCTCCCCTGTGAGCAGCTCCTGAAACGAGCTGAAGTCTTCCAAGGGGCCTGGGAGCTGGTTTCTTGGGGTGGGAGCAATGAAAGGTCTCTGTTAGTGCGGAATACAGCACATCGAGTACCCATGACCTCTCCTCCGGTATGAAACCAGTCGATTAAGTATTGAAGCATTCTGCCTCGGGGCCAGGAGTTAACTATGGTTACCACAATATAACACTGGTATATTGATTAGATGGGGGCAAGTCCGTAACAAAGTCCACCGCTATGTGGGACCACGGCCGTTGGGGAGTAGGAAGTGGATGAAGCAATCCTGCCAGGCGTTGTCGAGAGGATATTACAGATTGCACAGTCCCTAATGAAGCAGGCCACATCAGAGGCGAGAGGAGGCCACCAGAAACGGTTTGTGGTGAGTTCTGTGGTTGCAAGGATCCCTGGATGACCTGAGCTGTTGTCATGTTGTCGGGAGAATGCATCCACTTGGCCGTTTTTGTACCTGGATGATATGTGATTCTAAATTCAAAACGGGAGAAGAAGAGCGACCAACAAGCCTGCCAGGAGTTTAGTCTTTTGGCAGATCAGAGGTATTTTAGATTGCGGTGATCTGTGTACACCAGAAAGGGTTCCTTAGCTCTCTCTAGCCAATGCAAAAAAAGTCTACGGCAGATCCTTGTAGCCTTTGCGGGTCATGGACGTTAGTGGAGCGGTGGTCTGACTGAAGTTCCTTATGAAGCGACGGAAGAAGTTATTGAAGATATGGAAGCATTGTAGTTCTTTTAGCGTTTGAGGTTTGGGACAGTTGATAACAGATTCGACTTTCTTTTCATCCATAGTCATGCCCTCAGCTCTTGTATCCCAAGAAAGACACTTTTGTTTGGTGGAATTCACATTTGCTTAATTTCGCAAACAGTTGATTCTCAATAAGTAAGACCGAACTTGGTGACCCCTGCACTAGTGCAATCAAGACTTTGCGTCAGTTTGTGAAAAAGTCAGTGTTTAATAGGGCGGATAACAAGCCGCACCTGGGCGCAAATCATCCAAGGTACCAGGCTTGTGCACAATTCAGAATTTCAGAATTAGCCGCCATTCAATTCATGAGTTTGAATTGAATTGACTCTGCCCCACAGGAAGTTGAATTTGATTTGGAGTTGGAATGACAAGAAGTGGAATTAAATTCATGGCAATTCAAAGACATTCCCCACAGTCATACAACAGAAAAAATGTGTTGAATCTCACAGACAATTACATTAATTTTGTAATTTCATAGCATACTTTCATTACACATAATAGTCTAAAAAACAACTTATAGAATCTACTCAATAAAATTGAGGTAACAATTTTCACTCAGTTTGTGTGAGTAGATTATATCATGTGTATTTGGGTAAAGAATACCTACTGTACATTTAACCGCTAAGATAAACTAAAACAAAAAAGGTAAAATCTACCTAATAATTTTTAATACATTACACAATTAATTACTCATTAAAACTGGTAACCTTTAAAATAATAGGGCACTTTAACCCAGTTACGTTTAGAGAAGAAAGTATTTTTTTGTGTGTAAGGAGAGAATCACAATTCATGTGTCACCGTTCCAGTGTCAGTGTGGTTAGGGTTAGTGTTTAAGTTATAGCAGCCAGACAAACCAAGAGCAAAACTCACCAAGTGATGATAACTGTAGCTGAACTTCACTTGGGGTCTATCCTCTGTGTTGTATGTTCTTTATTGACAATGACAGCCTTGTGATTACAGCTAAACATCCTGTATTTACCACACATTTTGAAAGGATTTCTTTTAGGCTCTTCTAATCCAAAAAAAAAAAAAAAAGTTATTTTCTGTAAGGCACACACAGACATCAAGAGTCAGAGTATGAATCTCAACAATGAGATCAAATGCTGCAGTGCATTCTGGAGCCACCAATAAAAACTCATCAACAGCTCCCATCATGCATCGCGACATGAATAAATTATGAGCAGAATTGCCTTTCTTTTATCCTTAACATTTTCTTTTATTCTAGCTGTTCATGTGATGTTTTTATCAGTGTGTTATTAGTATGTTCAGAGTTGATCTGTTTTTCTGATCATCACCCCTGATGAGTTTTACTCTTGGTTTGTCTGGCTTTTATAACTCCACTACAGCAGCCAAAACAATATTTAATTCAACTAATATAAGGGTCAAGAGCCCAACTAAAGCACACACTGACACTGGAACGGTAACACACAAATTGTGATTTTCTCCTTACACACAAAAAATGCTTTATTCTCTAAACATAACTGGGTTAAAATGCCCCTATTATGCCATTTTAAAGGTAACTCAGTTTTAATGGGTAATTAATTGTTTAATGTATTAAAAAATATTAGGTAGATTTTACCTTTTTTGTTTTAGTTTGTCATGGCTGTTAAATATAGTTATTCTTTACCCAAATATACAGGATATAATCTACTCACACAAACTGAGTGTTACCTCAATTTTATTGAGTAGATTCTATATGTTGTTTTTTACAGTGCATATTGTAAAGCTTCATTGTTAAACACTTCATTTTATGTATATGAATTTATTTAAATTTGTATTAAATTCCAATTCTGCTTCCTTTAATTCAATTTGAATTGTAATTCTAGATCCTGTTTTTGACATCAATTCAAATTCAATTCAAATTCAAGAATTGAATTGGAATTTAGGAGTCATTTCACAATTCAATTCTGAATTTTGGCTTGTGACACTGCCAAAGCAACTTTTCTCATTTCCATTTAGTTTAAAACCAAATAAACAAAAACTAACATTTAATTAAAATAATATAATTACATTATATATATATATATATATATATATATATTTAATTACATATATTTCATATTTAAAAAATAATATTAATATAAAAAAACTAATTCAAAAACTTTAACTACTTTTTAAAAGAAAAATCAAATCTAATTCATAATATTAACACAAACTAAAACAACACTGATATATTTAAGACAGTATGATTATGTGCTATACACATAGCTTTATAGTGCATGATCCGCAATTGCTTTTATTACAGCTTATTAGATCTGTGCTGCCCGGTCTCTCTGAATACAAAAGACAGCAGCGCAAACTAACCATAGAAGATTATGCAACTTAATACGGGTGCCCTTAACAACAAATTCCACAACTAATGCATACTAGAGCTACTGTCTTGAAAGATATACATGAAAAAAACACTGTGAATATTCACCTCTGGCTCACCTTTCTCCAGCTTGAAAGAGCTTTCCATCTGAGCCGATCTTTCCTTTAATATCATCAGGTCTTGGAGGTCAACCCACAAACCCGTCACAGAGCTTCTATCATTTAGCGGGAATGCCAGGTGGCCTTTTTAGCAGTATTATATCAGGAAGAAGTAGTTAAATAAGGAACAGCAAATGGAAGCTCAGAGGCCCCCTGTTGCATGTACCTGCAGGGCCACAGCAGCTGTGAAGCAGGCTTTTCATCTAAAAACGTCTCCTAATTAAGTTAAGTCCACCGAAGCCCTCCATGACATTCAGTTATTCTTATCCACCTTGCTCCCTGAGGGCAGACTGACCTATTCAACAAGTGGGCCTGTGCTGGCCAGATGCCGAGACCTGGCCACAGTCAATACCAATCCCAGCCTTTCAGGAGAAGCATGACACAACCAACACATCAGACCTCATCAAAGAGGAGAACGGATAACGTGAGGTCTCTTAAGTGTCTCAAACATTTCTCCTGCACTTTAAATAGAGAACGAATGAAGAGTGCGTAAATTAGTTAGGAAATTTTTACCATTTTGTAATCTATTCAGCCAATCTCCGGGTCTGGAGATATCACTTTTAGCATAGCTTAGCATAGATTATTGAATCCAATTAGACCATTAGCATTGCATAGTTTTGCATTCTATGGCACCTTTAATGTTCATTTATACAACTTGGAATGTTAAAATTATTTATATATTATAAATGATAAATATATTAAATTAGACTCAGTTAGGAATATCTGAACAATAAAATAAAATCCTGGTCACCACGATAAAGCATATTCAGTATAGTAAAGCAAAAATAATGATCACCAAAAAATACTCATTAATTGTGATCTTCCTGCAGAATAAACGAGCGACCTCAAACCGAACAGCCATGCTGTGGCGAGTTTTCCAAGCGATCAGATTTACAACACATTAGCAGCGTGGTGACAGTTTGAGCGTTCGTCTGAGTGCTAAAGGTTTATCTAACGGTGTGATGCTGGTGTGTGTGTCTGTGCGCATTAGTAGCAGTGTTTGTAGATCTCGTGGAATGTGCTCGAATTTGCCAAATAACACACTCTTCCACCCACCCGACAGCAAACATCCCATGGGTGGGTTTCCCAGGTAACAACACTACTACATGCTTATCAGATTTACGATATCGCGAAGCAGTCCAAAAACACAAGTACACACAGGATGAGAGCACATGAAAAACAGAGGTAGCGAGAGGAGAAAGAACGCTATTGAACCCCACAGAGCAGCTGGGCTCACGGCCCAAATCTCAACACTCCAGAGCAAAAGCCCAATTGAAGTTTTTAATCAGCATCTACAGTATGAGCTGCTGTTCTACTCTTATATTTAGCAATATCACACACAACGGAGCATTCTCTAAGCACTGAGAAAGGTTTGAATGTGCAACCCAGTCTCACGGCAGTTCGTGATGTAGTCACCTAATTTAATTTTATCAATTTAATCATTCCAGGGACACGTTTATTTCATTATTTTCATAAGTCCAGCACGTTTTTAAAGTAATGCCTTTTTAATTGGATGCATCTTAAGTTTAAAAAACATGCTGGACTTAAAATTTGCCAAATAATGAAA
The DNA here is from genome assembly GCA_032357475.1 of Enteromius thamalakanensis. Lineage (NCBI taxonomy): Eukaryota > Metazoa > Chordata > Actinopteri > Cypriniformes > Cyprinidae > Enteromius > Enteromius thamalakanensis. Next base: position 6,023,422 of record JAUCMT010000134.1, read on the forward strand.
TAAACGTGTCCCTGGCACAAATAAATACTGTGAGACTGGGTAGGAAAGTGTGCTTTTATATTTTGGTTGTTTATTGTAAATTACAAATTTATAAACAAATTTCAATATTATAATAATATGAATTATTATTTAAACATTATAAATTGTGGTAACACTTTACAATAAGGTGTCACTTGTAAATATTAGTTAATGTATTACCTACCATGAACAAATAATGAAAAATGCATTTATTACACCATTTATTTATATTTGTTAATGTTAGTTATTGAAGTTGTTCATTGTTTACTCATGTTAGTTCACAGTGCATTAACTAATGTTAACAAACACCATCAAAAAAATTTGATCTTATAAATTAGATTATTAAAGATTAATAAATGCTGTTGAAATATTGTTCATTCTTTCATCTTCACGTTTAAGTTCTTTATAAAATATTTTCAAATATAACAACATATGTGTATGTGTACATGTACTGTATGTTTACATTATAGATAGATATATTATAGATAGAAAGACAGACAATGGTAACATCTAGCTACTGGGATACCACAGGGCTCAGTTTTTGGACCACTTCTCTTCTCTGTCTACATGACATCACTGGATATGTTATTCAGAATAATGGCTTTTCATATCACTGCTACGCTGATGGCACTCATTTTTATTCTATCCTGATGATCCCATAATAGCTGCTTGCATCTCAGCGTGTCTAACAAACATTTCTTGCTGGATGATGGACCACTGCCTTAAACTCAACCTAGCTGAGACAGAACTGCTTGTGGTTTCATCAAACTCATCACTTCATCATAATTTCACTTTCCAGTAAGGCTCATCAACCATAAGTCCTTCAAAAACAGCCAGAAACCTTGGAGTTGTGATTGATGATAAGCTGAATATCTCAGACCACACGGTTAAAACTGCCCAGTCCTGCAGATTTGCTTTAAACAACATTAGGAAAAATGTCTTTGTCTGTGAGCATGCTTCACAACTTGTTCAAGCTCTTGTTTGGTCCAGACTATTGCAATGCTCTCTTTCAGTAAACGTGTATAATTAATCCAAAATGCTGCCACAACATTCATCTTTAAAGAGCTAAAAAAAAATGCAAGTGATACCTATGTTCATTAATTTGCATTGGCGGCGCACATACAATTCAAGACATTAATGCAGCGTGTGTATTTCATGAATATTTTAGTAAATCTTAGTCTTTCTATTTATTTATTATTTTATTATGAAATGCGTAAACTTTTGGCAGTCTGCTCAAACAATGAGTCATTAGAGATTATGGCTCTTATATCAGCTTATATCATGTCCAGTTCACTCATCACATAGAAGTCTCACACTGTAGCATCTTATCCTGAACACGACCCAAGAAACAAACACATAAACCTGCCAAAGCTGGTCTCCTGCTGTCATCTGCTATATCACACTCAGAACTGATACTATGCAAAGTTGAAAGGAAAAAGAAAAATGATCTAAAGAAATGGGGTGCTGTAAATGTTTACTTTAATTTGTATTTGGACTGAATATCAAACACTAGATGCAGACTGACCGACCATATAACCATATACAGTACCCTGATCCTGAGCAATTTACAGCCTTTGATCAGAGCAACACACTGACTCCACCAATCCAGAAAAAACAACATGACCTCAGTGAAAACAGAAAACATCAGCCAAACGTAAATCAGCAGATGACCTTTGGCTTTAACAGTCAACATGAAATCATAACTGATCCTACCTATTTTCTTAATATGTGATATTTATTGTGCATGACTCATACAGTGCATGTTATTCCACAGAAACAAAATGTTTGTCTTTGTAATCCTTCATCAAAATGCACAACTTTTCAGGCTGATGTCACCAAAGTTGCTTAAATTTGAACCAACAGGACCTAATAACACTACAGACTCTGTTAAGACTTATGTAGAATATATATATATATATATATACTGTATAAAAATCACAAAATAATCAGTAGTAAAATATTTTTTTAAAAATGTATAAAAAATAAATTTCACATACTTAATTACACAAACTGACAAAAGCATAAAACTCTCAAAATATGTAAAATAATATAATATAATATAATCAATTTGCCTAGTAGGAGTAGTTCGAATGTATTTATTAAATACAACCATAAATAAAAATAAAAATAAATAAATAAAATTAAATACAAATATTAAATGATTTTTATTTTAAACACAAAACCTTCAAAATATTGGTTTATAATAATAATAATAATAATAATAATTATAAATAGTAATTTGTTTGACCGGTTTAAAATAGTAACAGTATTGTGTTTCATTCAGATTTCTTTAAAAGGCTTTTTATTCGCATTACAGATTACAGGCCTCTTTTTGTATAGTCTAGTAGTGTGGATTGTCTCGTTTAATTTTGCTTACAGGGTTGAATAAAGGATGAACCTGTGCTGGTGTGTGTGTGTGTGTGTGTGTAGTAGCAAGACACAAAGCAGGTGTATGCACAGCTCCACTCTCAAACAAAGCCGGTGACGGGCAGTTCCCAGGAAGGGGTAACGTGGCGTAAAATCTATGCACAGCCTTTCTTTGTTCCGATTCAGGACTAATCCATCTGAGCACTCTGTAATAAAAGTTAGTGACTAGTTGTTGCGAGCGGGAACCAGCAAGCGGGTCACAGTTCAGTTGGATAACACCAATAATGTAGCTATGGTTACTCAGTGCTGCCCAGCTTAATGAAAACCATTTGGTATTCAGTCATTTTTTATGCCTTGTTATGGTGTGGATCTGCAGACATAACAAGATGGTCAGGACATAAAAAAAGAAGAAAAAAAAATATATATATTATAAAATATATTATATAATAAATATGCATTCATTAATTTAGTTATTTATTTATTTTCATGTTTATAAAGTTTACTGAATCATTAGACATGATAAATAAAAATAAAATTAAATAAATATCCATTTTATGTTTTGTGTCATGCCTGGCATTTTATGTTTTGATGCATTAGGCTTTTACAGCCCATATTATGACAGTCAGAATAACTGAGGAGGAGGAAAAAAACAAAATTTGGTGCAGATGCTAATGTTAATATGGCCAAAAAGTGAAGATGAAATTGTTATTACTAACATAAAATGCCTATTAATGTTTTATGATCAAAGCTCTGTAGCTTTACTGTGGGCATAAAACACAATATTGCAATGCAATACAATGACGATTGAAAGATAAACAAATAAGCGCTCATAAAAAGCCTTATGGTTATTACATTTTATAGTCACGATTTTAACACAATTTCAATATATTTGTATTGATACCTTAAAACTATAAAAACTATAAATACAAATTTACAAAACAAGGCAAAATGAAGGTACTGATCATTACTGATAAATCAATAATGAAAAAATATTAACTTTCTAATTGTTATATTCAAGTGCTCATACTTCTGAGTTTGATCAAAGCAAAGGCCAAAGACTTACAAAACTCTACCTGTAAGTGTTACTTTAATTGTACATCTACATGTCAAAGGAAAAACACATTTGTTGTCTTATTTATGCTATTTGCATTTAATTCTCAAAATCCAGGGAAACTTAATAAAAGCTAGAAAGTTGGTTGTAACACACAATGGAACCTGAACTCACAAAACTAATATGAAATGCACCAGCTACATTTTTCCCATTACATCTTCTAGAAGAAGACATAGTTCCCTGCTGACTCCACTTCTCCACAGACAATTTGTCCTTCTGATTGTCCTCACCCATAAAACGTCAGTGACATCCTCTGACCTCATTTGATTTAGCAGGTAATTGCTTTTGCGGAGCTGAATATTTCTTATTGCATTCTAAGGTCTCTTTGTTCGTTTTGTTTGCAACAACTTAATTTAGACCAGTGTTTCATGCAAAGTCCTAATTGAGACATATAAAGCACAGAGGGAGGACAATATCTGATCTGTCCAGCATGTTAAGAATGTCTTAAAGAAGCCTCTGTTTGAGTTAAACCTTGTTGAACCTCTTCCACAACCCCAGAGACGACCCTGGCATCATCTATCCTTTTGTTATCTGTTCCTGTTTCTCAAACACTGGAATTCCTCTCAGAACAATAAATTCTTAGCGGCTCAATCTTCTCCCTCCTGGCGTCCTGCAAAGTAAATGAAACCGCTGCCCAAATTCAACGTAATTCAGGCGCTGCGGTAATTTTAAAGGGATAGTCCTCCTATAAATGAAAATTTGCTGTCAGTGTACTCACCCTCAAGCCATCCAAGGAGCAGGTGACTTTTTTTCTTAAGTAGAACAGTACAGAAGGTTTAGTTGAAACTGTTGATTGCGAGGCGATGGCTAATGTCACTTTTTCTTTTTTTGAGTCAAAAAAGCATATCAGGGAACACAAAATGAATACTTGTGGCTCCTAATGATAAACTGTGGTCTTATGAAGCGAAACGATTGATTTGTGCAAAAAAAAAAATTCTTTCACATTTGTTTCAATGAAGTGGTTCCAAAAACTGATTCACACTTGCTCACACATGTATATAAGCTTATCTCTGTGAGAGAAAATGTCTGTTTCCTGTTTTTTAGCTTAAAACAGACCAATTCATGGCACAACACAAGTTTGCAAGCATCATACAGTGTACATGTACACTGTATGTGCATATACTGTAGTACCATACCGGAAAAATAAAACTAATACAGTAATATTCTACCTGGTCTAATGACATAAATGTACCTGGGTGCACATTTTAGCAAGACACAAAATACATACCAATAAGTACATATCAATGCATTTTCCAAAAGAAATAAACAGTAAAACTCTGACACCTTTTATTCCTTTTCACACAAATTTACAGTTTCGATTAATATAGCATAATATTCGCATATCACGCATATCTAGCTTTACATCTATGGTTTTTCATAGATGGTAGGTTTGTTTGGTAGCTCACAAAGTACAGAGATGTACTTGAGAGGCAAGGAGCTCCAGTTCAAATCCTATGTAACTACGGATCAACAAAACTGTTCAAATATGTGTAAAAGGAACTTGAAATGGCTCAGTTGCATCAACAAATGCATTTTGATATTAGTTTTGCATTTGTTAACATTATCGGGTACAGTAGGTTTAGGGATGGATTTGGTGTAGGACATATTTCCAGTACAACAGATAATTACCCTTTAGCAACAGTCCACGGCACGATACGTACCCATATCAACATAATAAGTACCATGGTTCACATATTGAACCTGAGATTTAGTGCCACTCAGACTCACATTTCTCTTTCAAACTGCAGCAAAACATGCAGTAACGCATGTAAAATTGGTGCACAGAATTACATTTACATATTTTTATGAGACCAGGTTGGCTTTTTGGACTCACTTGAATTCACTTTTGGGTGAACTATCCCTTTAAGAGGACGCTGCCGTAATGTGTTAATGTTAAGCTGCGACCAAAGAACGGCGTGTCAGAGTACATGAAATAAGGCCGCAAAATGAGGCAATTGCTAAATCGGCGCCCTCTCAAAAGACAGGCAAACGAGATCCAGATGGCTGTTCTGTTCCAGAGGCCACACCTGTTGTCCGGGGGGTGAGACAGGAGACACACACAAACATAATGCAGTTCGCATATGTGTTCAAACGTGGCCACTGTGTTAAAAATATGACCTTGAGTGAACTTGAACGCAGGGAATTGACACAACAGGTGTGCAGCCTGTGTGAGTCCCTTAAGCAGTCGATACAAGCTGATCTGAGATCAGCCACAGCCCCCCACATAGCAGGATCGGCAAAACACACACACAAGTTAAAGGCTTAATGGCAAAAACAGCTAAATATTTGAAATGAAAAACCCACATGAGGACAATTAACATGACTGTAAAATACACTCTATATAGATCTGTTCCAAAACCTAGTGAGCTCCCTACTTAGACAGCAGTAGGCATCCTGTGTGTGCTGCAAACCAAGTTGGCTAAGTAAAATACCTTGTTTTAAAGAGATATTTCACCAAAAAACACTGGTAGCCACTGGCTTCCATATTTTTTCCTACTGTGGAAATCAATGGCAGAATATCTTCTTTCATGTTCAGCAGGAAAATATAAACATAGGTTAGGAACAGCCAGTACATAATAACAGAATTACATTTTTTGGGTGAACCATCGCATACAGTACATACTGAAAGATGCTCAGAGAAAGATATTGCTGAATATTTTATTGCAAAACATACTACAATAATATTTTAGTTCCAAATTGTTTTGAGTTTTGTTATATGTGCACATTGCATGGGGAGCGTAATTTTTGCTACGCCTATGTAGTGCACTCAATCAGTCTATTAGTATGCTTTATGATGTTAGTGCACCTTTTTAGAAAGCAGCTCCCTGTGTTAATGCTATTTTTAGTATTATTTATAGTATACATTAATATTCTGAATTGTACTTTTTTATATATTTCATTTTTGCTAATTTTAGCAATTTTTGTTTCAGTTACACATACATATTTTAGTTTTTATTGTATTTTTCAGCATTAATTAAAATTTCCCTTTTATAGATTTAGGCTTCATCCAAATCTTTGCAGAAATGGAATATAAATCTAGCAACGTTTTCAAAGTGAATTGCATGTGCAACAATGCTTGCACAACCACAATATACAGTATGCATCACATGACTATGCATCATAGTTTTCAAATACCTTTGTTTTAGTGACCTCACAAAAAGTCAAAAGAGGCATTTTTAAATTTATCCACCCAAGAGAGCATCTTCTAAAGGCTTTATTTTCACTGGCCAAAAACAGCATCTCAGCATGGACAAAAGGTCGACTCAAAACGTAGAGAAAAACATGCCTTTTCAAATTGATCTGGATTAATGATGTAGCCTTAGTTTCAGTTAAAAGTCCCAATATTGGTGTGTGTAGTACACTACGCTAGGTTTTGGAGCAGAGCTAATATCCTCCTCTCTCTTCTATACCTGCGCGTATATGTGTGTGCCTTTCAAAGCCAAGCACACTCAATCCAACTTTCACTCCCTGCTCATAAGTCAGAGCCTCAAAAAGGCCTGTTCCCCGAGCAAAAACATGCACCCTACAATAACATCCAGCAATTCTGGCCCAGGTTAAATTCCAGAAGTTTTCCAGATTTGATTAATAGCGGTGGAGGGAAAGGCTGATAGGATACACACACTTTTCCTGAATATCACCGATGGCAGCTGTAATGCTGGGCTTTCACGGTTCACTGCTCTACATGAAGTTACACAATTATGTCTCCTAAGTTAATATTACCATCATGTGGTCAGCACACTGTGACCCTGTGTTTCTCTCCGAGAAATAACAGCATTCAGCCACACCACAGAAAACCTTCACCCAAAAGTGAATATTCTGTCATCATTTACGCCCCCTCAAGTCGTTTCAAAGCCATAAGCTGTTATATTTACAATGGAACGCACTCCACACAGCTATTTTTCAACAGTGACTATACATATCAAGCTCCAAAATAAACATAAAACACCATAAAAGTAAGAAAAACAATACAAATAGGACTCATTTGTATTATAAAATGGCTGTGAACAACTAAGACATAATAAATTTGGGTGATGGTTACATTACTTGCTATTATTTTTGTGCTGGTTGCAGGATATTTTCTCAATTAAATATTTCAAATAAAACTGTCAGAAAGGAATAAAAATATCTCACCGCTACATACCTGAAGCAAGACGTGCCTGGCATGATTCCTCTACCAATACCAACATGTTTAATTTCATCTCCATCTTGATTCTCGTCTTATCAACATCTTGACACGTTGAGGTCTGAGGATAATTCTATCTGCGGCGTGACCGTGAAAGCGGCTTGGCAACATAGAATGAAATGTCTTTCACTACAAACTATTTTAATTCAGACAGGAGGTTTGGTCGAGGTTTGTTCAAGCTGAACTTTGCGAATTTTTGCTTTGTATTTTCCTCAAAGGCAAAGTTCAGTCAAAACAGAAGAATTATGTCAAACATGATTTTTGAGGCAACAGTTGTGCTGCTTAACATTTTTGTGACTTTGTTTTTCAAGATTCTTTGACGAATTCAAAATACAGCATTTATTTAGAAAAAAAAATTTAGATCATAAATGTCTCGTTTGATCAATTTAATGCATCTTCGCTGAATAAAAGTATTAATGCTTGTTCTTGTTTCCAGCATCAATCTCATTACGCCCTTGTTTTATGTCTCCACAGCACTAAATTCTTTGATAATAATCATCCGCAGCTAATATCTGCCTACCGGGCTGAACTTGATCGCGTGCATTGTGATCTAATTTCAAATGTCAAGCATTAGCCTACGTCTGAGCTACATCTTGTCAGGCGTTTTTTGAGGATTAAGCAAATGGAACTTCACACAAGCCTCGACTGAAAGTGCTCCGGATAAAACACGAGATGTCCCATATAACTAAGATAGTCTTAATAAGCATCCCAACTTTGGCACTACCAACTTCCTTTTTGGCATGAGGACCTGAAAGTCAAAAGAGGCATTTCAGAGATGCGAATTTATGGAAATGCCGCATTAAAAATAGATCAAGGGTGTCATTGCATAAAAAGGCATTATGAGCATTAGCAGGCAGTAGGGTGATGAAATGTGTTTTTAGCAGTTGGAAAGAATTCAGGCTTTAATTAGAGACAATTAGGAGCAGCTTGGCATGTACATTCACACACACACACACACAAGAGTTGAGAGAAAGGTCTCTACTAAATACCAAAGTGATGTGGAAAGCTTCACTTACCTGTGTTTAAATGTGCATTGTTACTGATTTGATACTAAATTTTTAAATGTTATAAACAGGCAGACCGACAGACTGACCAACAGACAGACTGACCGACAGACCGACCGACAGACTGACAGACCGACAGACCGACCGACCGACCGACAGACAGATAGATTGATAGACAGCCACTAAATGTGAGAACCACAAGAGTGTGACGCCAATAGAGGACCTACAATGTCCATCACATGGGATTATATTGCATAAAACCAGCAAAGGAAATTAACTTTTTTGTGTGCCAGCCACATTGGCTAGTAAATGTCCAATTTCACCAGCTATTGAGATATTTTACCAGTGCTTTGGCAAACTTAAAAACCTCAATATGTATGAAATGATACCACAACCTGCTACATGTACAAAATTGTGCTTAGACATGCACATCACAAGCTTTTCTATTGCATGTGCTTCACAATGAAATCAAACATGAGCGATGTGTCTAATAAATGCATTTCAAGTCAGATTCCTACCCCAGATGTTGGGAGACATGTTTTTTGGATCGCATGCAATCCTAATTTGCATATTACTGTGGGATGTTTAAAGGCAAATTAGATTTTTACATGGTTAATGACTGTAATCCATTTGAAAATGTGTATCATGCCCACACAGCCTGACCAAACAAAACACCTACAGTGGCAACACAAAAAATATTTGAGCACTTAAAGTGACCAAAGTTTTGGTCTTTTGGGTTCCACAGAAAAAAAGAAAGCCATAAAATCTTAGAGGGAAAAGGAAAGAAAGATCAAGTTTCAAAAGTATCAAAAGTGTAGATTTGGAGAAATGTAGAATTACATCACTTGCTCACAAATGAATCCTTTTGCGGTGAATGGGTGCGAATGAGAGTCAAAGCAGCTGATAAGACATCACAAAAATCTGCTTTCTCTAGTTATCTAGGTCTGAATCAGGAGAAAGATATGCACAGATCAAGCGAAGTTTTTCAAGCAAAAAGATTTTAAAAACATTCCTAAAAAAATATAGGTGAATTTTAAAGTGAGAGACAATAGTGAATGGAATTTTAACTGCATCTTGGCCTGAGAGTGAACCTCCTTTTAGCAAATGTTCATTTTTGGGTGATCTGTTCCTTTAATGCTCCATGTCTACACATATAAATGCTAAAATGCCAATTACAATAAAGACTGTTCTTGGATGCTAACTGGTCAATAAAACACAATATAGTAACGGCTATGATTCAAAACACCTCTTGACCATCTACCGTAGCTACAAATAAATGTAGCATAAACCAACAGTTGGCGTCTCATACTTTTTACATCTCAAATTCAACACCCTCCTGCTTTCCTCATCATAGTTCACTTCAGAGATAGTTAGCATACAAGTTCCTTTGGTCCTGCTGAGCCTGACTCTCCCAATTAAAATCTCCATCCCAGTACATCGGCATACCACAGATGGGGGCCAGTTTTACAAATACCCCATCAAAGACCTCAAAGATGAAACCTGGCATTTGCTTTCTCAAGGTGAACACCTTCTCAATCCCCGACTGTAGTTTGCTCCTTGACCCAAATTAATCAACACAATCCAAACTCATCCATTAAAAATCTGCCTTCTGCCTGCACAGTGTCACGTCTTTTCAAACGAGAACTTATTTTAGAAAGGACTGGACTGGCTGTAAGTGGAAACACTGGCACTAGCATGCTGCTTGGAGCCAAAATACTCCAGCTGGCTAAACTCAAAGTCTCAAGCAGGTAGCGCAACACAAAAAACCATTAGATATGCTTTACGGTGCTCTCTGAGGAAAGCTGCTTTATACTATGGGCCTGTTTGTCAGGCGCTTCGGCTGGCCCAGGGAGATGCCCGAAGAGAACATGTGCATTATCTATTAGTTTAAGCCCCGTGTCTGTAGGGGAAAGCCCTCCATCTGTGGCTAACCTCAGCAGGCACAGGCCTGGATGGTATCCACCCTCTTTCTGGCAAGAGAGATGACTTACTGGAGAGACGCGCAGCACGAAAGCAGCGGCACTGGGGCCGGTGGCATTTTCTTTTGTAAGAGGAGCCCTTCACCTTGCAGACGGGATGATTGGGAAGATTTTACATCCTTTGACACATTCTAAATATGAAACGTCAGTCAGCAAAAAAGACTTTATTCTACCATAATGGACAGAAATGGGACCCTTTTTTCAGTAAGGCCATTTTCTGTGTCTGCCTAAAAATGGAAACTGTGTTGAAATCATTGGGAACTGTATACTGTAATAACTAAAGCAAAAACTTGCAGTGTATACATATATTATAGACATGTCCATACTGTATATATAAATATATAAAACAATAATCAGAAAAATGTGTTGAAACAAAGAAATGCATGACAAATTAGTTTTAGTAAACATAACCGTTCACACCTCTGCCAGGTATGAGACATTATCCTTAATATGCTCAAGGCAATAAAACATTTACAAAGCCACATTGCTTCAATATAAATAAATACAAAAAAATATTTTCTTGCGACCTTATGACAAAATAGATTATGAAAAAAAACTGCACCTGTGCAGCAGCTGCATTAACATCATGCTCCATAAAGCAATTCTGAGATTAATAGTACACTTTTACTCAAAACTCACTTTAAATCATCATGGAGTGTTTGCGCTAACCACCTTTTGTGATCACATGTGGAATTTGTTATTTACTGCTGTTAAAATATGCTGTCTTTATGTATGTCTTTTGTATTGCTGTACAAATTCACGTCATATGTAACATTCATTATTATAAAAAATATCACATACAAACCACATCCTACCATAAACATGTGTTTATTATAATCTATATTGGCAGTTGTTTACTTCTGCTGTGTAAAAGCTATGGCTGAAACTCACATAATTTGTGATGTTACAACCTCTCAGTTGACAGATATACATTCAGAGTATAATACACATTTTTCCTATCCATTTTTATTTGTATGTACACTTTGGGTGGCCGTGTAAAAATAAAAATGAACATACAACATATACTGCAGCAAAAGTAAAAGCAGTTTGGTAGAATGTAATCACAAAAACAGCCATTGAGAATGTTTTTGCACACACATACTCACTCACACACACCTATCAGCATTGATATACAACAGCAGTGCATTAGTACGAGCTCATATGAGCAGAAATGCTTGGAAGTCTGTCCTAACAACAGGAAGCAGCATGTGTTTGCATGGTTGCCGTGCCACCGACCCATTCCTGTATTAAATCACCATAATAAAAGCCATCCTTGACACACATGCCAACACGTCACAAACATAACAACTGGCCTGGAAACAGACATCAGTGCTGGACAGACACGAACCAAGGTTTCCATAACAGGCCCCAAAACAGTCCGATGGTACACAGTGTGTCTGGTTAAGGGCTCCCAAGGCAGCCGCTCAAAAGAAAACAGTCAAGCAGAGCTTTATAATGCCTATAAACTTTGGTTTACCTGGACTTTCCTGTTACAGAGGGTTTACCGAGACGGCCTGGCCCAAATTCCCCTTAAGCCGAGGGGCTGATCTGAAAGTCTTAACTGATCATACCGAGAGGAAATAGCCCAACAGCACAGTCCCAAAGAACCACCGCTAACACAGAGCCTGTCACTGAAGATTATAATATATCTGTGATTTGTGAACACATCGAAATCTACATTACCGACAGGTGTTGTGCTCCCATATTTAACTATTTAGCTATTTCAGAACGGAAAGTCCTACATTCTGATTGGTTAATAAAACTGAAAGCAAAGTGTTTTGTATAATACACTTTTTTAGAAATAAATGTACAAAGGCTGTAACTGGGGCGGTACTTTTTCAAAAGATACATGTCTGTACCTAAAGTGACCATTTTATTACCTTAAAGGTACATATTAGTACTTAAAGTTTACATATTTGAACCTAACAGGTACTGTGATAATAGGAGACTGTGATACATTTTTTCAGGATTCTTTGTAGAAGAGAAGGTTCAGAAGAACAGAATTTATCTCAAATGCAATCTTTTGAAACAGTATAAATGTCTCGTGTTAATTTAATGCATCTTTCTGACTACAAACATTTGAGTGATAATGTATAAAAATGGTATGCTTTAGATACAATAGAATTTAATAAACTACATTTACCCACTTCTGCATCAAAAAAAGAAAGTTGATTTTAACCTGGCCAATGAAAATGTAAATTAAAATACAATTTTTAATAAGAATTCTTTGTATTAAAAAAACTTCTTCATCACAATTAAGATTGACAATTAAGGTTATATCATATTAAATCAACACAAATAAAAATAAATGTAGCACTAATTTCCTTTCCCACTATTCTTTCAAGTGTTTTCCTCTTAGTGGAGTGCAGAAACGCACAGGCAGACATTATTTATGATTGACAAATTAATTACTGACTCATTCAATCACACACCTTTTTTCAACAGAACACTCATGCAATGCTAATAGTAAATTTATAAATCAGTTCCAAAACTTAGTGAGCTTCCTACCTAGACAGCATCATTAGGTGCGCTTTTGACAAACAGTCTGTTCTGAAGTATAATTAAGAATAATTTATAGGAAGCACAATTACATATCATTATAAATGTCATTCAATTAATCCCTTTCATTCAACACTGAATAATACTGATAAAAAATGTTAAACCTAATTAAAAACTATCTTCTTTTAACCAGTGCTAGTAGACAGTAGAACAGCTCACCTGCTTTTAGAACAGAGCCTATTAGATAGTATTAAATTCAAGAAGCTAATGAACCATGATCATTTCTCAGAGCAGCAGGTGTGCAATGAAATCACCACAAAAGGAAGTGGCAAGTGTGACTCGGATTTAATTAATAAAGATAATTTCAACAGATGAGTACTGAGCGTGTGATGCTGTGCTTCTGACCTGGTCATCGTAGCGGTAGGTGAGATACTGCTCTCCTGTTGTGTCTTCCAGAAAGCTTCCTTGTGGAGAAAGTGCAAATTCAGGTAGGAAGTAAGCACTCTGAGTCTGGCTCGCAACTCCCTGTAAAACAACCACATTAAACTCATTAAAGTACTATGGGCATCATTTACGGCCTGCAGCTAACATTTTTGAGTACATTTGGAGTATACAAAAGATGTTATTAAATGTTATTAACAGCACATAAAGTTTAAGCTGAAATATGTGTTGTAATTGAGGTAAAAAGGTAGTAAGAATACACTATTTAATGATCCTGAATGTAGCTGATAATAGATCAAGTCTGTAAATGACCTTTTGAATGTTAACCAGGTTATTTGATAGGACACGTACGTCTTTTTTCTTCTATTAAACATAATAGAAGACATTTTGAAATATGATGGTAAACAACTGGTTTCTGTTTATGTATGGATAAAAAAGTATATGCAAAGTCAATGGGAACCAAACCGTTTGTTTACCAACACTCTTTAAAATATCTTCATGTTACACAAAAAAAAACAAGTCATACAGGTTTTATGTATGACAGACAGATAAGACAAGACAAGACAGACAGACAGACAGATAGACAAGAACTACAGACAGACAGACAGACAGACAGGCTGACAGGCAGACCGACAGACAGACAGGCAGACAAGACATAGAAAAACAGACAGACAATACAGACAGATAGACAAACAGACAGACAATACAGACAGACAGACAAGACAGAAAGACAGACAGGAAAACAAGAACGACAGACAAGACAGATAGATAGACAGACAGACATACCAAAAGACAGACAGACAGGCAGACAGACATACCGACAGACAGAAAGACAAGACAGATAGACAGGCAGACAGACAGACAGACAATACAGACAGACAGACAGATAGAACAGATAGACAGACAGACAAGACAGATAAACATACCGAGAGACAGACAGACAGAAAGACAGGATGACAAGACAGACATACAAGACAGATAGACTGACAGACAGACAGAAAGTGAGAAGGACAAACAGACAGACAAACAGACAGACAGACAATACAGACAGGAAGACAAGACAGACATACAAACAGACAAGACAGATAGACGGACAGATAGATAAATAGACAGACGGACAGAAAGATAAACAGACAGACAGACAAAACAGATAGACATACTGACAGACAGACAGACAGACAAGACAGATAGACAGACAGACAGATAGATAGACAGACAGACAGACAAGACAGATAGATAAACAGACAGACAGACAAAACAGATAGACATACTGACAGACAGACAGACATACCGACAGACAGACAAGACAGATAGACAGACAGATAGACAAACAGACAAACAAGACAGATAGACAGACAGGCAGACAAACAGACAGAGAGACACAACAGAGAGACAAGACAGATAGACAAACAGGAAGACAAGACAGACAGACAGACAAGACAGATAGAAAGAAAGATAAACAGACCAACAGACAAACAATACAGACAGACAAACAGACAGACAAGACAGATAGACAGACAAACAGACAGACAATACAGATAGACAGACAGAAAGATAGACAAACAGACAGACAAGACAGATAGACTGACAGAAAGCCAGACAGATAGACAAACAGACAGTCAAATACAGACAGATAGATAAACAGACAGAAAGACAGACAGATAGACAAAACAGATAGACATACCGACAGACAGACAGACAAACAGGAAGACAAGACAGATAGACATACCGACAGACAGACAGACAAACAGACAGAGAGAGAAGACAGATAGACAAACAGGAAGACAAGACAGACAAACAGACAGACAGACAGACAAACAGACAAGACAGATAGACAGACAGACAGACGGACAGACAAGACAGATAGACAGACAGACAGACAGACAGACAGACAGATAGATAGATAGATAGATAGATAGATAGACAGACAGACAGACAGACAGACAGACAGATAGACAGATAGATAGATAGTCTTGGAATAATATTAATAATAATATTTTTAAACGTTTAGTAAATTCACTTGTAGCAAGGTTTTATTTGATCAAAAATTCAGAATGAAAAAAATCTATTCGATTGCAAAGTTGTATTTATGCATAATATTATACATGTATAAATTACTTTGCTATCACAAGAATAAATTTGATAATGCAAATTGTATATACAATGTAGATTATTAATATCATATATACATATATATATATATATGGCATATGTAATTTAATTCATTATTTAAAAATGTGTTATTTAATGTATAATAATAATAATAATAATAATATTTAAAATGCATTTAAACCTCAAAATTTAGTAAAATTTCTTAAAAGCACATTTTGTACTCTTTTTTTTAAATCTTAAAGTTAAAGTTAAACTTAAGTTTTGAATCCTGTTCTTGGAAAGTACCGTTCATATCTTTTTTTTTTTTTTTATATAGTGACTTTTAAAGAAGTCCATCTGATCACTAATTGAAAATCCACTTTATAAAGTAGTTTTCACACACCGCTGACTGATTATGGCCTATCAGTCACCCTCAATCACACAGTTCAAAATGACCCACAGGACTAAGGCTGGTGAAAAGAGATAAAACAAAAGCCCAAATCCCTCTCTATCCCCTGAAAGCTCCAGCTGTTGAGCTGTCCTCACTATGTGGGGTAGACCTTATCCGAACTGCCAATTAACCAGCAGTGCTCGGAAATTTGTGCACGCAGAGCCCTGAAACTCTCAACACTTTTGACAGAGTGTATCAGAAGCCTTATGTGAGAAATGCTGGAACACAAAAACACGCTCTTCCACTTGTCTCTCACTTTTCGTCTATATTTGATAGCTGATGTTGGAACATGACTTCTGTTTCTCTTGACTGCAGTCAGCCTGCAAAGACGTCTTTGAAAGTTTTCTGTGACAATGTAGGTGCCAGGTTTTAAGGGCTGTGGTACAAGCTTGCATCTTAAGTGACGTTTTGCAAGAGGAAAAGTTTGCTAATGGCGAATGTATGTGGATAGCTTAAAACAATCCAGAAATAGGCAAAGCGATAGAGGAAAGTTTGAAAAGAACCACTTAAGTTGACTAAATACTCCAGTGCAGTCATTTCAGTGCTTCTTTTGGTGGCAAGAAAACTGTAATTGGAACGCGTGAATATCGCAGGTCCCACCAGAGATTTTCCTCAGAGCAAAGTCACATTTAACAATAGTCTTTTATCAAAACTGCGCTTCAGAATCAGTAAATACAACTGCTAATAGGTTTTCATTTCAAGGGACGTTGTCTCTAGAACACACTAAATGAAACCAGCAGCAGAATTAAGATTCAGAATCAGACAAGACCTACTTTGGCGTTGTCAAATTCTCAGTTTGTTATTTAATGAGGGGTCTTGTCAGAGGCGATCTAACAAAGCTCCAGCTCGGTTAAATATTTAGATTCAGCCTATTTAAATGCCACCACTCATGCTGCTCCTCTAGCATTTGAACTTTGGGGAGATGAGGCTCTGAAAGTTTTGACATTAATAGTCGACTATGATCTGACACTAGTTGAGGTCCAAAGAAGAAGAAAAGAAACTCGAGAGATTACTAAATGCTTTAAACCTGCATTCAGCACATCCTGCAGCTCAGATTCAGAGAGGCTAGAAAGAGAGTTAAGGGGAACTTTATAGTATGAGGGGATTTTTTTCCTCTTCTTTCATTATTACTATAGTTTGTCCTTACGAAAACAGCCACTAGGAACTAATTGTTGGAAGTAAGGTTGCATAGGCACAAGTGGGCAGAGAATATGCCCTCCGAACATAGAATCAAAGCTTTGGCACAAATTGAGCAGACGCGCATGTTCAGCTGCGGGCACATATAGTATACTTTGATTAAGACTGGTGAAGAAATTAAAGTCTGAGAGAAAACTGAGAGAAGCCAAAATGTCCCTGAATAGAGGGCAGGTCACTTAATAAAAAAGAGCTGAAAAGTGCAAAAGGTTTAGGGGACACAAAGTTCAGAAAGGCTTAGTGCAATGTGACATTTTCCTGGTAATCTAGCCATTGATTGTTTTTGAAGTCCCTGTAATTTGGAGGTTTACTCTACAAGACCTGATGGACTTTATATATAAAATAATAGTAAAAGTTCATCAGTGCAAACAGGTGCTTGTTCTCATTTTCCATATAGTTTGTGAACTTTATTTAAAATTTTGGATTAATGAAGAACATTTAACAACCACAGAATATTTTAAGTGACAAAAAATGTCTTTAGATTAATAAAAACATTTGATTTTTTTAAAAAGTGATGGCCAAAAATGGTTCTTCTATGGCAATGCAGCGAGAGGAAAAAAAAATATATTATTCTTGTATTCTTATATTATATATTTTAAAAAATCCAAGTTTGTCAATCTTATTTTTTCGTCTAATGACTGGAAGAAACTTGCTGTTGTTTTCACTGCTAGTCTGCAGTGTCGCTAAAGCTAACATAACTACACTAAATTAAATGTCCATTAATAAAAATAAAAATTTATGTGTTTGGTCTTGGTGAAAAAGATCTGCTGCTCTCTGCGTCAGAGCAAGTAACATATATGAACATTGCACACATATAAAATGACCCTGTAGCAGAACTATACAGGTGGAGCTGGGGAAGGTTGAGGGTTTCTGAAGCGTGATGCAACAGCTACAGCAAACAATAGCCAAGAATTTGAATTGTGATTATAATGATTCAGTCTGTGTCATCAAAAGTTTCATTACAGAACTGAAAAAAAAATTAAATAAAATAAATAGCAAGCACTATTTTCTCATATTTCTAAGATTTATTTTGGCTATTCTGAGAAAAATAGATCAGACTTATGCGATAAACCGTCACAATTGCATTAAAAATAGTAAAAAAAAGCTTTTATAAAAACTAAATTGTAAATTCCAACCTATGATGACTGTCTCCTCCTTTACACTTTATTTACCTGCAAAAATATGTTCAATAGAGCCACTTAAGGACCCACGGATGGGCTAAAATGACAGCCACAGGCACTCGGTGGAGGAGCGGAGGAAGGTAGAGGTTTTGTTTGAGGAGCCTTAATAAATCATCTGATGGACTGCAGTTTGCCATGTCCGAGAAACTGTAAATTGTGACTGTCATTCAGGATAATACTGCTGTGCAAAGGGTACTGGAAGGCCTCTCGGACACGCCTTGGGAGGAAGACGAGTCTGACAAGGAAGATGAAGAGCAAGATGATGTTTACCAGGCAGAACTGAGCAGAACACATTCACACCAATCTCTGCAATAACCATTTCACTGCCTCCACACAGTGTGTCTTAAACAAATAAAGCCTTTTCTACACCATATATTTATTCATTTATACTGAAATTGATGTAAGAAAGCCAGGATAGTTGCAAATGTATTTTTATGAGGTGAAATTGTGGGAAGATCTATTTACGTTGCATTTTACAGTCTAAGGAGTGCTCTGGGGGTCTTGTAGAAGGTATCAGCTTTTAGCAGAACTGCTGATCTCTGGTTTAGCATTTCATTACATCTTTTGGATACATTTTCGCAATTCCATCTTTTAGGATTTCCAATAGCCTGGCCATACACACAGGTGGCCAAATCTCTATGTAGAACATCAATATAGACTCTCAACCATATTGTACCTCTGTGAAAACAAACAAACACGATGTTGGTCTCAACTCTGACTCCTACCGTGAAATCAAAATCTTGCGGCCACCCCTGGTCACGTATTACATTCAATACTTCATCAAACAAGTCCACCCCCATCTGGCCTCGGCGATCAATCTCAACTGGACACCTTGCCCCTCTTTCTTCAAATGAAGAGCGCGTGCAACATCTTAATGTTAACTTCTCAGTGGTGGAAACCACAGGAACCTCTATGAGTACATCTCACAAAAGTTATATTCAGACTAGCATCAAGATTCTTTGGCCTTCTTAGAAATTCAACAGTTTAGACCTTATAGAGTCTGGAGAGATACATACATCTAGTGAGCAAAAGCATTTAGGGCAACGCTGGCACACTCCCAAATAGGAAAGCTATTCCAAAATGTGGGAAATTTAATTATAAAAATGCCTCATTCTGTTTTAACTAAGCAGTACATATCAACCACAAACAATTCTAAAATGAATCACAAGCTCAGTGCATTCATAAATAAAAAACGGTGGACAAGGTAAAAGAAACTATGATTATTAGCAATGGATAATGTGAATCACAACAACCAAACTGACTTAAATACCTAGACTTGAATGTCTTTATGCTTATTTTGTTTCCATACATATTCGTATGAAAACACCGAACCTGGTCGCATAAAAATATGTACCAATTTTTGTGCAACACTGTTCTTACTGTATGTACCTTACTGTATGTTTCGCCACAGTTTCAAAGAGAATTGTCCACTGAGTGGCGCTAAAACATGGGTTCAATACGTGAACCCCTTACACAGTTTTATTGCGTTGATATCATAGACTGTAAAAAAAATGGACGTAGTGTCCGTGACGTCACTCGTAGGTTTCTGAAGAGCGTTTTTGAAGCC
>JAUCMT010000134.1:6045157-6060008 GCA_032357475.1 Enteromius thamalakanensis
CTTTGCCGCACGGCAACTCGGCATTCTATAGAATGCCTAGGCAATGTGTGAAGCAGCAATCATTTCATACTTTGCCTAAAACCAGCAGGCATTCTATACATTTCCTAGGCATTCTATAGAATGCCGGCATTTCACACATTGCCGGTAACATATACACTAACCTGATTTTACCAAGTGCTACATTGACCAATCAGATTTGAAGTCTGATAGTTTTTGTAAAGTTTAGAATTACCTTCAGTGTTGTTTGGTGCTTGTACATCCGTATAATTTCCCCTAATTTTAGGCATTACTCACAAGTTAGGTTTAGATGTAGAGATATGGTCAAGACTATATTTTTACATTAAAATGTTGTTCCAGGGTCAACAAAATATGTTGACCTAAAAACACATCGATCTTGGTGAAGTATTTTTACAGTATAAAAACCCTTATGCCTAAGAGAGTCACCATTAACCACACAAACCAACATGAGTGTTTGTGTATGAAAAGTTTATGTTTCAGTAGTCTGTCGCCTAAACAAGTCTTGTGTGTCACCTCTCCTGTCCCTCTGCACCCCTGTAAACACCCCGCCATCTGTGTATACAGGAGTACACACACACACAGAAATCCTTCAGGTGCTGACTGTGTTAGCAGGGGACATCTTCTCCAATAAATTCCCAATGAGGCCCCGAGGTACCTCATGGGGGCCCACACAGACTTACGACAACAAACACCCTCCTCGATGCGTGAGCAAAGGAAAGAACGGAGCAGCTCAGCCATCTCTCATCATCTCTCACAGGAAACAGCCCTGACAGAGCAAAAATAATATGGCTAACAGGAATGACTTTCATTTCATAACCAAGAATAGATACTGAAAGGAGCTGCACAAAGCACTGCAAGGATGTTCACAGCCCGACATACGATCCTTTAAGTGCCCTAAACCAAAAAAAGTCTTTCAGAAGACGAGAGCTTCAAACTACCTTCATAAGAACCCCCATTGTACACAAATCAGATCTTAATAGGTTTAATGCTGGGTTTTTCTTTTTTTATGAGAAAGTACTTGGATGGCTGCCTCTAAATCAGTTTAAACGCCTATTTACACTAAGAACGATAATAATAAAGATAACGATAACTATATTAGTATCCACACCAAGAAGCAATAACGTTGTGTTTATTATAAATGTGCGCTGTGGTTTCATCAGCTGTGGCTGCCTCTTTAAATGCTTAAACTCTTTAACTCTTTCCCTGCCATTACTGAACATCTGGATCAAGACAGTGATCACATACTGTATGTACTGTATGAGGACTTACACACATTCAAACATCATTAAACAGCATATAAATCAAAACTACATAACTTTACAGAATAAAATGATGACCCAAGAATTGGTATGCACAGGATTATCATTCTGAAGGATCATCATTCTGAATCCAATGCAGACAAAAAATGTGATTTTCTCAGCTTTTTGTTCAAAATGCTGCTTTTTCATAACAAAAAAGGAAAGAAAATGCTTCTATTGTTCATTAGCTTAAATCACTTCTAAAAGTGATTCCAACAATAGATAGCATGTTTAATTAAACTATGCTTAGCACAATCTTGCTGTGAATGGTCATTTAGCCAGATTTTGATTTGACTTGAACATCAGGCTGTGTGTGTGTGTAACCGTACTGGGTTTCCTTCAACGTAAAGCCACATACAAGCTCGTTACTAAAGGTTCCGCTCACTTCCACTGGTATTCACAAGAGCCGGCACAGGTGTGCATGTTTTCATGTGCCAGAAGATGTTTCATCAGGCACTCTATTAGGGAACTGTAGATACATTGTCTCAGCAGGGCATAAGTGCCAAATAAGTAAAGCACTAAGTCGACGGCCACGCCGTCAGTTCTAACTTCAAAGATTGGAAGCGAAAGGCTCGGCTTTGAGCGAAGGAATGTCACGGTGTTGTCAGAGTGAGTCTACTCAACAATGTAGAGAAAACTCTGGCTGGTCTCTGGGTTTATGGCAGCAGGCCAGTGCCTTTTCTCAGACCGGGCTAACCCTAGATAAGCTTTTGACTTTTAGCGCTCAGTGCCAAGGATCAGTACAGTCAGAGGAAGACCTAATCCTGGATCATAACTTCCAGAAAGAGCGCTTCATTAAAACAGGGCCAGGTTAACATCTGGTCACTCGAACATTCCTCAGCTCTGAAGTCAGTGGGACAATGAAGATTCATCATTTACCCTGAGCAGCATCTATGGGGTGGTAAAAGCATCCTGGCTTTAAATCCTTTGGAAAAAGTGTCAACAACAATTTGGGTCACATGCTCCTTGTAAGACAATCGTATAATGCCCCTGACGTCACATAAAAGCTTTCAAAGGATATTTTTACGACAGTCAGTTACTATTGGCAGAAGCTATAGAAATGTAGTCACGTAGTGAGTCATAAAAGAAACCTAACAACTTTTTTGGGGTTTTGTTTTTTGTTCACAGCACAGTTCAAATTTATATCTCTCTATCATAGACAACATGTTGAAGGATACTGACCTAGCCAACAGAATTATGATTTTGCACCAGTGAAGTGAAAGGTATACTTCTAAATATAAATATGAAGGCATTAAATAGATTTTTTATAGATAAAGAAATCAATACTTTTCTTTAGCCCTCGCATTAAATTCATCAAAAGTGACAATCAAGGGTTTTTTAATGTTTTAAAAAAAGATGGTTCTATTGACCTTTAAAAAAAGCATCACAATTTTCAAAAAACAACTGTTCTTAATATGTAGTTATAGCAAAAAAAGTTACTTGAGCAGCCAATCAGCATATTTGTATAGGATCATGTGACACTGAAGACTGGAGCAATGATGCTGAGAATTCAGCTTTTAATCACTGGAATAAATTACATTTACAATATATTAAAAAAGAAAACAGTACTTTTAAATAGTAAAAATATGACAAGATTTAACAGCATTTTTGATCAAACTAAATCCCTAACTTTTTAACAGTATTTTATACATACATGTGAAAATATAAACATTAAAACTAGCTTCATTTTACACTTTGGAACTAGGAAATTGGAAGTTGGAATTCAAATAGTGAGTCAGATGCGGAATTGTTTTGAAGTGATTCATCAAAAGAATCTAATGGAACATCCGATTCAGACTCAAGCTCACAGTCACAACTGTTTACTTCTTTTGCTTGAAACTAAATCTCCAGCAAGACAGCAACTATGCTCCACCACTGTAAACACTGGGCCAGGAGAGTCTGTATATACCAGAGACTTCAGTAGTGACGTGTGGCGATAGTTCTGGTGACAACATCATCCACCCGCCTGCTGATGGATAATGCATATTCATCAGTGTAATATCAGCATGTAGCAGCCTCTTTGAACATATTCCAATCAACAAGAGCAAAACTGCCCTGCAGGGTTGAGCTTGCTCCCTATGGCCATACTTTGATGTTCTTGGTGACTGTTTTTCTCGTACCAGAAGCGGTTGGTATGCAGGGATTAATAGAACAGAAATGTGCCTCATTCTTGGGAACAAAAAGCAGCCCAGAGTTACAAACTTCAGGCTGTTGCCAACAAAAGCGCCTTGATTCTGCAACATTATGCACATCAAAATTAGTCCACAACATCCCACTCAACTGGAATACACACTATTGGCAACTTGCGAAGGCTAAAATACCACAGTTCAAAGTTAATGGAGTTCATTGTGTGCTTTCATTAGCCACTGGTGCTGGTCCGTTCTGCTGGTACTACCCTCGGGCTGAATGCTTTAGCAAATGCAGGTGTTAGAGGATGGTGCCAGATCTTTGATCTCATTATGAAAGCAGGCCTTCCATCACTTAGAAGTCATGCAGCACAAAAAACGCTTTTGTTCAAGTTGT
This sequence comes from Enteromius thamalakanensis, assembly GCA_032357475.1. Lineage (NCBI taxonomy): Eukaryota > Metazoa > Chordata > Actinopteri > Cypriniformes > Cyprinidae > Enteromius > Enteromius thamalakanensis. The sequence goes on from JAUCMT010000134.1 coordinate 6,048,997, forward strand.
CCTCAAGCTCCTGACATGTCACCCTCAAGCTCTTACCCATGAATGTCCATCTTATAGGTACAGAGTAGCAGTCAAATTTAGATTCAAAACGAGAGTTTGGAGAGTTTGGCTTGATTAGGACTACACAATGTCGAAATAAAACCAATATGGCAATAATAATGTTTTGCAAGTAACAAATTCAGGTTAAAAAAACAACACCTTCAGAATGTTTCTCAAATGATGAAATGTCCCTCTTTCTTGTTATAAATATAATGTTGCTTAAAGGCAGTGTATACTTTATTAACTTTATTTTCAATTAAAACATGTTGTGTGCTTCCACGATGCAGTCACATATAATTCATACTCACAAAATTCATTTTTGCTGCATCTGAAGCAACATTTAGATGCCACTGAGTCATTCATTCAATTCAGTTTGGTCAAATTGCTAATTCATTCAGGAATGAAGCAAATGACTGTCTTTACAAGTGGATAACTGAAACACTGACTCATTCATGCAGGAATGAAACATCACTGGGTGTTTTTGGAGAACAGCTCACAACATAGTTGTTTATGGAACTGTTGTATTATACAATTTTCAACCATGCTGATTTGGGAAAAGCAGTAGGCTTGCTCACATCATATTGCCTAATTACATCATATACTCATACATACCTCATATATTGTGTTTTGTAAATTTTTTGCTAAATGAGCATCATACCCCAATAATGTCATCTTCCACAATGTTAAACCAACAATTAAAATATTATCACACACCTCTAGTACTACCATATTATACTTTTACTTATCCTTTATTTGACACTGTCACAAGTCTTACAGCAAGATTGTCCTTTTTTGGCTTGTTCCAGCTGTCTGTTGATCTGTGTTATCTTCTGAAGGCACTTTAATAAGCAAGAGCTCAAGAAGATGGAGGTTCATGTCATGGTAACACTTTTATCAACCCGACACCTGTGACAAATGTGCCTGCAGCAAGCCAGCAAGTGTTTCTGGGTAACTAAGGTACAGCTTGGCAGTTGCCAAACACTCATTCACATATCTAAACATACATAAACCTACATACTTACAAGGCAATTACACACAACTTGCTTCCTAAAACAATTAGGAGGCACTTGATGGCATCAGCTGCTGCTTACGGAGATTTGTAAACAAGAGCAGACCAGTGGAGGAGGAACTAACCATGTTTAAGCACTAATCAAATACATACAGTTAATTTTGAGTAGTTGAATGTTATTAAGTTTCCAAAGCAAACCAGAGTGAGCCATTAACTATAGAAGCTTGTTTCCACCACTGAATAAAAAATCTAAAAGGTAATGCAGACTGTTTATCTCAATTATGACTTTTTTCAATAATTATGACCTCTTCTCACAACAGAAAGTTTATATCTTGTAATTCTGAGTTTTATCTGGCAATTCTGAGTTTTTTCTTTCAATTTTAAGTTTATATATTGCAGTTCTCTTAGAATTGTGGATTATAAACTTGCAATTGCAAGTTAGAAAGTTTCATTCTGATGAAAAAAAGACCACAATTCTCACTTATTTTCTCAAAATTTTGAGATATTAAGTTGTAATTATGAGTTATAAAGTCAGTCTTGCAAGACGCAATTCCGTGTAAATAAATAAAAAAAAGCAAATTCATATCATGCAATTGTGAGATGAAAGTTAGAATGTGAACTCATAATTGGGAGAAAGAAATTACAGAATTGTGAAATAAATATAGTTGAAATTACTTTTTCATTTAGTGGTGGAAACATGCTGCCATAATCTACGATCTACAACCAGCCAATAATCTAGCTTGATTGATGGCTTCTGTGCACTGCTGAGGTTTTGACAAAACAATAAAAAGAGGGGTATAAGACAATAAACCCTAAAGTCAACAGTTCCTGCCAGCATTGATGACCACCTGGTGAGTCGTGTTCACAGAGCTCGACGTGTTCGAGGAATTCTGTCTGGCCTTGAGAAAGGGAATTGGGTAAACATGAGGATCTGCTAACAGCTGTTCCTGATCTATTTGGGTACCTGGACATAGAGCAGATTACCGTACACTCAAATAAATTATTTATTGGATGGGCAGGATTTCCATCCAGTTAATATGTGTAGCCCCAACTCATAAAAAACAATCAATGCGAGGAAATTTAATTGAGTTGAGTGAACTCAGTTTCATCAAATATAGTTTTAATGAAATTGATACATTTTATACTTGTTGAACTCAAACTAAAACATTTAACCAGAAAAAAAGGATAAGTTTGATTTACTTAACTTTAGGCATTAACAACTTGTTACGCATAACATAAGATGGTTTAGATACATCCACAGCATGCTCTGCCAGACCTAGCGATCTGCCCGAATAGGAAAAATAACGGAGAGTATATCAAATAATGTTGATAATAAAAATAAATAATAAAAAAGTCAGTATAATTAATAATAATTTTTTATTAAGGTATAAGGTATCGAAAAACAGTTCATCATTATTATGAGGTACTGATGTTTAACAAGTCTCAATTTTATGGCTATAAAAGACTTGTAAAACATCAGAACCTCATGTATCACAAATTAGTAAGTAACAGGTCAAAAGTTTAAAATAAATTTTATTTTTAATGTGCATTTATTTAATACAAAATACAGTAAATATTACGCAATATTATTTACATTTCAAATAACTGTTCTGTATTTCAATATATCTTAAAATGTAATTTATTCTTGTGATACAATGCTGATTTTTTATTTTAAAAAGCCTTTGCTGATTAACATTTTATGGAACATCTATTTTTATTTCCGTTGTTCTTCAGGATTCTTTGATTAAAATGATGAAAAAGCCTTTTTAAAAATATAAATTATTGTGACATTATGAATATCTTTACCATCACTTTTAGCAGGTTAATCTATCCTTGCTGAATAAACATTAATTTCATTAGAAACTGGAAAAACTTTTTGGGTATTATGCATATTCATCATTTTTTTACTTAATTTATTTTTAGATAAATGTCCTAGTTTTGTTAAATAAAGTCTTATCTGGAATCTTTCGGGAACTCAGAAGTGATTTTAAAAATGATGGAGCAGGTCACAAATATCTGTCTGTGCTATGTGTGCTTATTAAAGTCCCACATCATTTTATCAGCAACATATGCTAAAATTCAAACTCTGTTGAAATCACTAGTAACCTGAATATCCTGAACGCTATCTGTATGACACAAGAACGTTATACGTTCCAAATCTTTCACTTACAATGTTGCATTTCAGACTGAACACTAGCAAGGCAGTCCAAGGTTTTGGAACGGAGCAATAATATTTTCTCCCAAACAAAAAACATTTGCTCTTATTGGCCTGTCGAGGCAAAGCTTAGACAATTGAGATATTTACGAGGGTACAAACAGTACACATTGTTGCAATATTTCACAGTTAATCACGTTAAAATATTTCCATTTTTGAAATATGTCTGGGTCTGGAAGCAGCCCAAGATAATTCCGCCTTCCACTGTTATATTTACTCTAGTCTGTGACCCCACCTCGTCTGCTCTTAACCTCCTTAACAGTTAACGCTTCTTATCACCCTCCCTTACAAGCACCAGCACTGACCCATTTGACTCCAGGATGGCTCGCCACTGGCCAAACCTCTTCTGTTTTTAATCACACCCCTTCACACGTCAGCTTAACGCCACTCCACATCTCTAACTCTTAACCCTGCCTCCTCCACCTCTAATACCAACAAAAAAGTCCCCGTCCACTTGCCTCCACAGCGTCTGCCTGTGGGAAACGTCCAGCCTTGGCTCAGCAGGAAGCTTGGGATTTACCGCTAAGCATTTAACGGCCCTAACATCCATAACTCACACATGTCCATACCACCCAAAATAAAGTGGGGGGTTGTGAAGCACTAGAGATATTCCCTCGTTCAACTTCATTATGCTCAAATTTCAAATGAAATGGCATTATATTTTACTTCATCGTAGGTGAATACTCAATGCGGGACATTATTTCAGCCATCAGGAATTGATCAAGTGAAAACAAATGCTGTTGCATACCAGATATGTTTTTGATTTAACAGAATAAACCGATGTATGGCTTTTTCTGACAAAACAACATACTTCAAGACATTTTCTCCAGTGGCTGCATATTTCAATGAGATAAGAAGATAAACAGAATAAAAATACAGTATAAGTCAACTTACATATATAAATAGAATAAAAAATATATATCTGTACATATATAAGAGGGAAAAATATTTATATACAGTATATATTTATATATGTGCATGTGTGCAAGTCTTTTAACTTAGATTTCAACTCTCTGAAGTGCTACAACATTTTGAAATAGTTGTTTAAAAGTTTGAATAAGTTACACGTGTTGAATTCAGTTTAATTTATCATCTTTTTTTTTACTTTTTTACTGCAAGTCTTAATTTTGCTATAATTGGATACTTTGTTGATCTGTTTGCTATTTTGAATTGTTACTAATTATCTCTTTTCATAATGTGATTTTTGCTGAAATTAATTGGTAAAACTAATTTAATACCACAAACATAATAATTCTTAAAACAGTGTTTAGACAGTGTTTATATTTAGATTTTTTTATACTTTTTTAAATCTTACTATTTACTTTATTTTCTTAATTTCTTTAGATTGTGTTTCTATTCAAAAAACAGCAAATGTATTAAAATTGAATTCATCTCTTCATCTCCCTGCACTGGCTCCCAATTGCAGCTCGCATCAAATTCAAGACACTGACGCTTGCATATGGAACAATCACCGGCTCGGCTCCCGCTTACCTTAACTCACTGCTACCCATCTACATTCCCTCCAGAACTCTGAGATCAGCCAGTGAGCGACTCATTGTATCATCACAAAGATGCATAAAATCTCTTTCCAGAACATTCTCTTATGCCGTTCCTGGCTGGTGGAATGATCTTCCCATCGCTATCCGAAATGCCAACTCCCTTACAAGCTTCAAACGACTTCTGAAAACCCATCTCTTTTAACACTACTTGACACCATTAAAATAAAAAAAATAAAAAAATAAAAAAAATTAACCCTACTCTTTCTTTTCCTTTATAGCCTGCACTTATTTGAAGATTGTCTGTTGTATGGTATTATGAGCACTTCCTAAGTTGTTTTTGCCTCTGTATGATTAACTGCTTGTTGTTTTCCCCACCTGTAAGTCGCTTTGGATAAGAGCGTCTGCTAAATGTAAATGTAAATGTAGAACCAATATCAATCTGACATTATTTTTTTAATTTTTACAATAGTATATGAACCAAGAAAAATTAAAAGAACAAACAAAACAAAACAAAATATTGTATCAGTCATGTTTTTCAATGCATCATTAACAACAAGTCAGATATTACTGTAGCTATGTATCACTATAATGTCCCTGATTTTTATTTCAGAATTCTGGTCACCTGATTTTAACTTGCAAACTGTCAATTTAAATCACATTATCTCATTGTTGCTTTCCATGTTTCTAGTTTTCTGCTTTCCTTTTAGCAGTATAGCTTACCCTAGTAAAAAAGTAGTATATTTAAAATATATTTATTTCATACTAAGTATAGTTCAATTCAATATTTACTGACAGATAACTTGAGACCTAATGATAAAAAAATTTTGATTAAACTTTATTTTGAGTATTGCTTGTGCACAATGCATATTTCTTATTAATTAGCCAAAAATGTGTGTTTATGTCACTTTTAACGAGGACTGTGTAAAATTGCCCTTTAAATGCTAAATATGTAAAGTCTACTTACAGTATACTGTAAGTCTTCTCTTCCACTTTAGCACAAACAAATATATGAAGTATGTCTTTAATTGGTCTTCAGCCCTACTTTTGCACAATTAAAGTACATTAAGTTGTTAAAAGCTTTAAGTATACCAGTTTAGTATACTAAAAGTACAATTGCATGGCATTTTATTAAGTACATAAATATGAAAATGTTTTTGTAGTATACCAAGCATAAAAAAAATTAAAATACATTTAAGTATATTTATTTTTCACTAGGGTTAGCATGCAACACATAGCTACTTTCAGATATTGCATATTGCATTTAATTGCACATTAATTCATTAATTTAAGATGGCATCTGGCAAAAACAAAGGCAAATCATGAAGGATCAGCTGGACACTGAAGTTCCAATATGAAGACTGAATCATCTTGTTTGCTAACGTCACGACTCAAAGCCCTGTGGAGCAGAACTTGTTATAAGAATATAATTGAAATGATTCCCCATCAGTCTGAACCGACACGATCTTCACCTCCTCCACAATCAAACTGAATTTTGATTGCTATTCTGTTGTTGTTACGAAATGAAGACGCACAAGCTAACAGATGCTGAGAGGTCAAAAAACACTGAAGTGAACTGTTGCTGGATATCTACCATATGCAAATCCAAAGCCACTTGAGGCGCTTCAGTGCAGAGATTGAAATACTTACTGAGAATAATAAATAGTAAAGGTGAGAGAACACACAGTATACTGTATTTACAAAGGCTCCTTAAGGAAGTGCCTTAGTGCTGGGTAAGGAGTTCACATGACTGAATTTAATACTTTAAGACTAGCGATGAATATGAATAGCATGCCGATCACATATCATATGCAGATCACACTGGAAGTGAAATTATAAAGGGTCAGTGCTGTAAGAATGATCTGGAAATTGGGGTGAGATGCTATAAACCTAATGAAAGCTATATTCTCATGAATATTAATAAGGTGACAAACTACTGGCTTGCTGAAAGGAAGGTACGTGGCAGTAGTAAAACTAACACATGCTAAGCTTTAAGTACACTGGCATTGCTATAAGCTGGCAGATGCTGCTGTTTGGTCTTAAAGAAATAGTTCCCCAAAATAAGAAAATGTGCTGTAAATGCATTCTCCCTTGAGCCATCCAAGATGTTTCTCAATCAGAACAGATTTGGAGAAATGTAGTGATGACATCACTTGCTCACAATGGATCCTTTGGAAGTGAATGGGTACCGGCAGAATGACAGTCCGAACAGCTGATAAAAACATCACAATAATCCACTTGTGAAGGGAAAAGCTGAGAATTTTAAAGAAACAACCCCATCACTGAGAGGTTTTCAATTTCTTCCAGCTAAAATACAAGTCCTTTATTCATAATACTTCTTTGTCCACTGAAAGTCACCATGTCTAAATCCGCAGAAAAATATTGATTTAAGCAACGTTTGGAAGAAAAAAAAATTTTTCAAAAAAAAATTTCAAACAAACATGATGGTAGTTTTTTATTTGAAAGAAACACAGGGCATTTATTTTTTTTTTTTTTACTGGAGGAAGTAAAAATTAGTGTGAATTACTGTTTTTCTAAGCCGCTAATTCTGATGGCACCCATTCACTGCAGAGGAGCAACTGGTGAGTAAGAGTAACATTAATTTTCTCCAAATATTGTCCAGTAGAGAAACAGGCTCATTTGCATCTTGGATGGGCTGGGGGTATATTTTCAGCAATTTGAAATATTCCTTTAAAGCTGCTGTTGAACTTTTACTTTACATCTCAATATGAAGCTACAAATAGCTACAAAGCTATATTCCACACTGTCTTTGTGATCAGTATGGGTAACTGCTCTATTTTCATTGGAAAAACTTTAAAAATAGAAAATAGTACTCTAATTCTTCTTTAAAACTCAAAAGGAGACACTAACATAATAGCAAAGCTGCTGTTTTATTTGAGACACTGAAAGTGGATGGTGATTTACATTAACCAACAAAGATCATAAAAATGAATTTAACATTAAAATTATTAAAGCAGAAAAAGCAAATAACGTTAAGTTAAAAAGCGTCTCTTTAGATGCACACACATCAGATTTAACACATGCCGTGTGACAAGCCAAGAATAAGGGATAAAAAAATAATAATTTGGAATCCATAAAGAACCTTTTAACAGTCATGAATTCATAAGGGTTCTTTAGATTATTTCAATTACCAAAAAAAAAAAACTCTAATAAACATATCATTCTTTTAAAAACCTTTTACAGAAAGGTTCTTTGTGGAACCAACAATGGCTCTTATACACAAAAAAAACCTTTAAAACCTTTAAATTTGAAATAGCAAAGTATAACAGCAAATCAGACTGCCAAAGAGAGAACAACTTCAGAAGACTTGAAATTCAATGCTGGACTCCTTCAAGACACTTGTATGGTACTTGTTTGTCCCTCTTGGAGCTTGATGGTATAAATCATCATCCATTTTCCTTCTATTTCTGCTGTTTCTTTGAAAAATGAAAATAATGTGAGCCTTGAATCAGCACAGACATGGGTAAATTATGATAAAATTGTCCTTTTTGGATGAACTTTTCCTTTAAGGTCCTGAACTAAACATAATGTCACATTCTCTATTAAAAGCTGACTGGGCCCATTAATGGAATCATGAAATATGTGCCAGGGCTTAGTGTCAAGAGCCTATTTGCCATGTCAGAGAGTGAAGGAGAGAGAGAGAGGGTCCCATCCAACAGATTAGCAGTGCAGCGAGTGCAACAAGGCAGCGAGTCTGTTTACAGCTGGTCAGAGTGAATGGCCACACAGTAACTGTGTATGAATGAGCCTTTCAGCTCAACTCAACCCGCCATAGATTGAGAGAGAGAGAATTCATGACGAGCCGTATATGTCAAAACATACAGATAAGAGCTCTTTTACTCTTTCACATAACTGATGGAGGCTCAGACATAATCGGTGCACTTTCTTTTGCATTTTTAATCTTTTTTTCTTGGGGAAAATCTGCAGAATGGATTCAAAGGGCTCAAACACTTATATAACAGTTTCTCAACAGAATCACATACACAATCTGCAAACTCATGCATGAGTTAAACACAACAGTTTTACAAAATATTGGCAAATAAAGGCTGTCCTTTTCATGGAGAAAAGCAGACCTACGGGAATAGCATCTTGATTTACATCATGCATGAATTTAAAGCAAAACAGTATTTGGTATTCAGTGATTTAATGCAGATTGATTATCCTGCACTCAAGGTTCGACTGTCTCAGAGTAACGTATTTATGTGCTGTGTTGATTTAAGGGTTTATCTGTAAAACTGCAATTAAAAGCAGCTGGCCCTGCATGGACCAATAAATCAAAACATTAACACCCTTTGAACCATCAGCAGATATTGTGAAGCTGCAGAGCACATGAAAGCCGCATGATTTTGCCTCATCAGTGATATTTTCTAAGTACAAAGCAGCAAAAATGAGTTTAATATCTGTCCGTCCCTATGAAGAGATATTAAATGCCCCAAAATTTAACAATCTTTTGCTACATACCAATCTTGTAATATCAATCTTTCATGATACAAGACTTTCCTGTGGAGGTCAAAGAAAGAAAGAAAGATAGATAGATATCTTTTGTTTATATATATATATATATGCACGTATATAGATATTGTTTATGTATGTGTGTATGCATAATTTTTATCAATTTAATGTAAAATTAATTTAAAAATTATTTAACAATTTATTTAAAATGCCTGAATATCACTGCATTAGCAAGTGGCATGTTCAAACAAATAATTAATTTTTCAGAACTAGCTTTATTTTTTCCGGAAGTTTCTAGTGGATTAAATTTTTAGTCAGTTTTTCCTCAGATATATTTATAAAATGTTTTACTGGCGTGCATGCGTGTGCTCTCTTTCTTACAAAAAACTCCATAGAACTTTTTTTTAGATTTTATGCAATGCAATAACATTCAGACATTTTTAAGTAAGAATTTGTGTGCAAATATTGTGGGGACCCCTGTAGCCTTCTTGTTCATCCATAAAGAACAAATACACAGACATACAAGTGCACACTTGAAACATCCACAGCTCTCAGCGATGAGGCTGTCTGGAGCCAGGTTTTTTTGTCCCTGCTTTAGGTGTCAGCTGTTCAAACAGGCTGGAGCTGCAGTCGTAGTGTCTCTGGACCCATGATAAAACAGCAGTGAGCAAGCATTTCATACTTCTGCCTGACAGGTCAACTTTACACTCTCCTTCAACACAGCCTGCTCACTCATTTAAATATCCAAGCATGCAAACACAGTATCTGTTGAGCCCTAGCCAGAATTGGCATGGGAGATTGAGCTATTGTTCTGTCGGTTTCTCTGTTGATGAACATGTCTCTTACGCTGTTTATCATCCTGGTTTTGTTCCAAGCCAGTACGCATTTTAAGGCATCATCAAGACAGAGGATGTTCCAATAAGTAGGCGGCATAACACACCTCATTTGTTTGTAATGAAAAAGCAAGCTCAAAGGTTTGAATTCAGCCCATTTTCATTTCTCCTCTCACTGCTGTATAATTTCCGGCCGTCTCTCTATGGTCTCTGTCAATAACAAGTGCTGAAAACCATCCCAAAAAGTGATTTTAAAAATTCACAATGCGATAGAAAGAGCGCATTGTTATGCATTTCCTGTCTATGAAAGGCAGAGACAACAAAAGGCTCATTTGTTTGTCCGCCTACAATGCAAGCCTTCAGTAAAGTTTCTGAATCTGTAAATTGGGAATAAAAAAAAAAAGAAAAATGGAAAGCAAACAAAATGGAAGATTTGGTGACATTGAAAAAGAGGGCACAAATGGCTTCAATTGAGAACTTGAGAATATCAATACCCTTGAAAACACAATGCAATAAAAAGCAATCAGGCCCAAGGTTAGTGCAACATCTGCTTGTCATAATCTACTCTATAAGCCAAGCAAGAATCGCTATTTCAAAATCTACTCTGGCCCGTAATTGTTGACTATGTACTCATTTAACCTCTGAGCTTCTTCTTAAATGTTACATTTCTCTAGTAGAAAAAGTGCATGCTTTCTGTCCCTGCAGAATAAAGGTTGCTCCAGTGAGATGAAGTGTTAGGTGCTGGATTATCTAAACAAGTGAATTTAAGAGCTTAATAAGAACCTGCTGCCAAAGTGCAGCAAACTATTGAAGAATACAAGGGCTGAAAGCACTACGGTTTAGCTAAGAGCCAAACCATGCTGTACAGAAAATTTAGATAGATAGATAGATAGATAGATAGATAGATAGATAGATAGATAGATAGATAGATAGATAGATAGATAGAT
>JAUCMT010000134.1:6066239-6076573 GCA_032357475.1 Enteromius thamalakanensis
GTGATTTTGGATGTGATTATTTGTTTGACATCACTAATAAATAGAAAGGAATATATATATATATATATATGTGTGTGTGTGTGTGTATGTGTGTGTGTGTGTGTGTTTATTTTGTTTTTTTAGTGTTCAAATACTTCCCTTAAGATCGTTAAACCCTTTGGATCAATTCCAGAGAGCTGCCCAGTGCTTCACGTGGGTTTTTATCATTCTATAATGCTCCTGCAAGTGATCAAAGAGCTTGTTGGGGCACAGCATATCTGTTTATTATGAAGTGCAGAGTAGCGTTTGGCAGCGAGAGGCTTTGATATGCTTTCACCTGCCCTGGTTCAAGTCAAAGTGAACAGCAGAAGGGCAAAGCTTTTCATTATTTTAAAGAGACTTTTAGTGAGCTCTTGGATCTTTAGGGTTCATTATTATTCCACATAAATCCAGAAGAAGATTTTATGATGAAAGGAATTTAAAGAACTTAAGTGTTACATTTAACCCTTAGGCTGAAAGAAAAAGGTGGCTTATGTATGATATGAATGGGGAAGAAGCAACTGCGCACTTAGATTTTAGACAAAAATTTTTGATTCAACAAATAGTCTTATATCTTACCATGAGATGCTTGAAAAATAATCATGGTGATTTCTGGCTGTGTGCTTGCTTTCTGAGCACAGGAGGAAGGAGCTGTCATGCTGTGGAGCAGATTCATGGAATTGTATCTCCACCTGCTGTTGAAGAAAATTATGCAATGGCTTTTATTCAACAGTTTTCTTTAAAAACTAGCAGTTATTTATGTTTCATAAACAAATTTCAAATATAGATAATGGATTTAACAAAACACATCTGTCACACGTAATGACATAATGTTTAGAGGCATGCAAAATAATGAATGGCTCATATAATTATCATATAATCATCATAACAATATGAATTAATTGAGAGTAAGTTTGTATAGGCATATATATTTTAAGCTAATTTTAGAATGGTTTCTATTTGACCATATGCTTCAGCAGCTGCCTGAACTCCACAAGTTTATACAAAACCTGATGATCGTGTTCTCTGGCACAATTTGAGAGAGTATTGTAATGATTTGATTTGAGCGTACAGTATTGTGCTTTAATAGAAGTAAGAACAGCTGACCGTACAAAAGTGAATGATGACCAACATATTTATAGTGCTTTTAAACAATAGAGATTGTATCAAAACAGTATCAAATATAGGAGGATAGAGTGTCAGTAATGTAAAATTAAAAGATTAAACCCACAGTTACTTTGACTTTTCACTTAAAGGCATTTCATTATTCAGAGACGTCACTGTCCAGCTCACTTCAGTTTAAGTAGTAGGATAACCTACTTATTTTTATCAGTGACCTATAAATAGTCATCATAACTGCACTACTTCCTAAAACATTCACTGTAGATTTAGATCATGATGGCCATTTAGTGTTTTGGATCTTCTTGTATTGTTAGATATTGTTATTTCTTTACCCTCCAGACGGGGGCGTTGTGTGACAGCCTCCTTCCAGATCTACAGGAATACTTTTCAAAAGTGCTGTCACACCGATTAATCGTGCTTAATCGCATCCAAAATAAAGGTTTGTTATAATGGATCGATTTTACAGCACTGCATTTTAACATATTAGCCTAATTCAAAACCTTACACACAAATACACGAATTGCACATGTGACGGGTGTTATAAAGCGTTTGTGTATGATTTGAATTAATGTATTTCACTAATGATCCCTCCTTTTTATTTTTTAATATTGGTTATTTTGTATTCATTTGTTCATGAAAACTTTATAATGCAGTTACATATTTTATTTGGGAAAAAATAGTTTTACATTTATTTAATGATATGACGTCATTTCCGGCTATCCAGCGCTGTCTGATCGCGTTGAGTGCATCTGAGATGAGGTGAGCTGATGGCGGTGCTCCGTCAAAAAGCTATATAAAAGTTATTGAACGTTTTATAAAGTATCTCATGTTCAAAAATATTGTTGTTAAAAGTGTTGCAAATATATTACGAAGCATTTTAAGCATGGATGGGTGAGATTGATAGTGTGTTAACCGAGTATAGCTGTTAGAGTGCACATGTATGTACATTTATGAACAGGGCACAGTGATTGTAGCTAAAAATGATTAATATAATTATTATAAATAGTTAACAGCACTTTCGAGACAATAAACTCTCAATCAGCAACAGTTCTATTGGTCCGTCTCATCATTGTACACAACGCAGATCGTAACAGGTTACACACACAAAAACACATAATCAAAATATGCAAAAATAAACATTTGCAAACACATTCGCCAAAATATTAACCACTGCTACATTTACATAGAGAACTGTTGTGTTTTGCAAAAAAAAAAAATATATATATATATATATATATAATATTAAAAACTAAGTAAAAGATCGAGAATTAGTGTTTTGCAAATTTGATGTGTAATGTATACCACAAATCATAGACTGCTCAGATGGGTTTTTTTTTAGCAGACTTGGAGCTGTTAGTAATTTTCCATTTATTTTCTCCATAGGGATTTTCAGAATGCTTCAATAAGACATGAACCAAAGCAAGATGAATAACAACTTTTCCAACCTTGATTTCGCCTTAAGCATGAAAACACAAAAGAAAAAAGAAAAGAAAAGAAAAGAAAGAAAAAAGTAGCCTACAAGGTACTTTGTCTTAATCTAATTATGAAGAAAATGAATCGGCCTATGTGATGGGCTATATACGCTGCCTTCAGCAGGTGAAGGAGTGCTATGAACGATTTATACATACTGTAGAATTTCTCTAAGGAAAAAATAATTGCATGTTATTCGTAGGAGGACTAGGTGTACTTGGAATGACTCACGAGGAGCGCCCTCTGTTGACACTTCTTGGCAATTTTTTAAGTTAGTTCCCAGGAACACAATAAATGACTCAAGCTTATTCATATCGTCACCATCTATTTCAAGGAGGCAATGGAAAGGTCAAGTAAAGATTTTCGGTGGCTTTAGATTTTCAGCAGTTTAGCGACAAACATTGCTTGTTTTCGATTCCTTTCTTTAAAATGCCTAAAAAGAAAAGTGTTTCTCCAGACTCTGAGCTGTTATTTTGCAAATGATGCAATTATAGGACAATAAGTGCAATAGCAGTGATGCATGATTCCCTTCATCTCTCTTTTAAGCACTGTTCTTCTTAACAAGCATAGTTAGCAGCATGATTTACTGCTACTCATTTTGCCAATGGGTAAAACCTGTGCTCTTCTCCTCTCGAATCTAGCCTATAGCATCAGTCTACTTTTATGTTTTTTCTCAAAGCATAAAAAATAACACATAGTGCTCCCTTACTGACTGCAGACCCATTGGCCTCTCAAGGATATTTGTATTCTGATGGTGTTAAAGTGAGATCAACTATCCAGCCAGTGGTTCAGTAGATCTGCGCAATCATGCATCATCTCTCTGAATGATTCAGATCACAGTGGAAGAAACAGCCTTGGGTTATTTGTACCAGCAGAGACAGAAAATGTAAAGTAAAAGTAAAACCTGTTTTTATTTGCTTAAAAAAATTAAGTTGAATTTCATATAACTAAAAAAGAAGCTTATTATTAAAGTTAAACTAATGTTAAAGTAATGTAATAACATAAGTTGCCATGATTTAATATTTTTACAGCGAGAAATGCAGACATAGTCAAAACTTCTTCATACTGAAAGTCATATTCATCCCACTCACAATTCAACTTGCTGACATTTTTGAGAAATCTGCTTCAGAAATAATTCTGCTCAAGAAACATTTATTATTATTATTAGTGTTAAAAACATTTATGCTACATCGTATTTTTGTGGAAACTGTAATAAAACAAATCATACTTTTTGGATAAATAGAAATAAATAGTTTTTACACTTCATATTTTTATGCATTCATGCTGAATAAAAGTATTAATTTATTTCAAAAATGGTAGTACGTATTTTCCCATGTTGGATTTTCTGATGTGACATTTGCAATGCACATAAAATATACATGATTCATTTTAGGCTTTTCAGTTCAGCTACAACATCGAATGATTAAAAAGTTTACATTTTTTCATGTTTTCGTGGCAGAAAACACTTTTAATCGTTTCCATGATAAAGCAAACAGTAATGAAATGATCAGCTATCTGTATGATTGTCTTACCTAGACACTGTTCTTCTAGATATATTATATTCTGTTCAATAATTGTGAAGCAAGTTCTTTAAGATAAAAACCTGCAGGCATAAATATTTCAGTCATTGCCATATCAAAAACATGGTTTATTAAAGAAGACGTCTCATCTTCTTGTGGTTTGACATGCTTTTCAGATGAAGTTTCTTCTTTCAGTTTTCCATTATTTAAAACAGAAGTTCAGATAAAACCATCCACTCCAAACCTGAGGGTTTCACTCCAAATTATTACATCACTTCAGATCAACGTGTGACTCCCAGATTAGAGTATCATTCCAGGTCTGAGTGACTCCAAATCAGAGCTTCACGCAATATGAGGACATCGTGAAATCAGGGTTTGTCTGAAACAGCCGGCTGTTTTCTTCCTGATGATGTTTCAAGCACTACACCATGGTCTCCTTACTCTTGTATTTGCACAAGAAGCGCATCATGAGATGTTTTGGTCTCTGATGTGTCTTCACAGGATGGGGAATCTGCAGCCGGACGCTGGGATTCGTCTCATTCCACGTCCTGAAGAGGTGAATGTGGTAACGTAGGGATACCTGCAGTTAAAAAAGAAGATTGTGTGGGAAGTTAAAAGTAATTGTGTGGGTTTTTTTTTAAATCAGAATAGTTTCTAATCCCACATCAGCTAGAAAGACAGCAGGTGTAAAATGTCATGCTGAAAACAAGAGTGAACTCACAACAGTCCAAAAGAGGTATATAGTGAATAGTGTAAGGGTGAGAATGATAAGTCCCACGGCCTCCATGCCGTTGCTGTAGTACAGATCCATGGCTCCCTGCACACACAGCCAGCCCGACAGACTCGCTAAGGGTGTGATGAAGAGGAAGCAGATGGCGTCCCCGCACATCGTCCGTCTCTGCTGCTGCATGGAAGGTGTGGTGAACCACTGCAGACACCAAACACATAAACGGCCTTATAATTTCAGTCTGAAAATTGTTTGTTTAGGAACTCAACTTTTTAATATGGAGCTAAACATATATAACATATAAATCTTAGGTTATTTGAATCACAAAATCACTTGCACATGATGCATAGACTTAATACTTTACAGTATTTTTAAAAAAGAAAAAGAAAAGAAAAAAAACATTAAGTAATATGTGCAGATAGAAAGAAAAATAACAAAAATGAAAATAGAATTGATGGAAAAGTTATGTAATTATGGATAGATAGATGGATGAAGGATGGATAAAATAATGCATGGATGGATGAATGGATGGATGATGAAAAATCATCATAACATGAATTTCAGTTATCAAAAAGTTAAGTCCATGATGACATCACTGGTGGTGTATTTGTTGATGGAGGCAGGTTTGCAGCGTTCAGCGGGTTGTGATGCTCGTGGACTGTAGTGTCATCTTCCTGTCCTCCGCCCAAACATGAGATAAGCAGCAGCGACATGTAATCTCATTTTCCTGCTAAGTGGATCAGTGTTTAATAGAAGCCGAGGGAAAGCAGACCCGCCAATATGTGACACAGGGACACGACTCGCACTCAAGAGTGACGGATAATGATGCTTTAAACGCTTTCCATATGACTGTTATGGAGACTGTGTTATTATATGTCCATTTACATTTTAGCTCTCTTTATTCATCCGTCTCACATGAACTCTGAAGTCAGACTAACTGCCTAATAGTGCAGTACATATCAGCTGAGGTCAGACAGTATCTTCCAGAGCAACATGCAGTCACTGACAGAGTTACAGAAAGCACAGATACTTCGCTCATATCTTACATTGTCTAGATTAGAGCATCAACTCATTCCTCAGGCCTTCAGAGACTATAAATCAAGCGCTGCCGCTGAATATTTTACCTCGGTGAGTGGTTTGGGAAGTCTCTCCAGAGCAAACTCGAAGTGGCAGAGCTCACAGTGGCTGGTGCCTGAGGCCGTGAGCCAGCGCTCCAGACAAACACGGTGCACCATCGCCAGAGAACCAGCACACTTGCAGGGAGACAACAGATCACCCGCGCTGCTGCCTTCATGACAGATACGACAGAACGGCTCCTCAGCGTTCAGACTGAAAACAGAGGCCAAGGTATCAGAGAACAATAACTCAAGGTCACACAAGAATGCTACAACTCCCAAAAATCCACCCAAAAATAAAAGTGTAGTAACCTCCATGCCAGATGTGGATGAGTTTGTTTCTTCATCAGAACAGATTTGGGGAAATTTAGTATGACATCACTTGTTCACCAATGGATCCCCTGCAGTGAATGGGTGCCGTCAGAATGAGAATCTAAGCAGTTGATAAAAAATTATATATACAATAATCTACAAGTAATCCACACCGGTCCAATGACTAATGTCTTGTGAAGTGAAAAGCCGGGGTTTATGAGAAACACGTATATTACTAAGCTGTTGTAACTGGCCAAAATATAAACAGTTTATAATAATGAATCAATGAAAAAAATCTAGTGGGAAAAAAATGTCCTCTGAGATCCAAATCTTCCAACATAGTTGTTTAGAACTGTTTTCTTGATCTGTGCATATTTCTCTCCTGATTCAGATGAGACAGTATTATAGATTGAGCACTCTATTTCAAGTTAAAACACCTTAATGAATGATGGCTTTTTTCTTCACAAGATATTAACTGACGGACTGGAGTGGTGTGGATTACTGTGTTGTTTTTGGACTCTCACTCTGACGGCACCCATTCACTGCAGAGGATCCATGGGTAAGCATTTGATAATTTTTTTTCCCAAATCTGTTCTGAAACCAAGAAGCAAACCCATTTACATTTTGGGCAAGAATTCAGCTTTGCATCACATGATTACATTACATTTTTAAATATATTCATACAAAAAACAGTTCATTTAAATTGTAATAACATTTACTTTTTTACTCTGTACTCTTTACTGTCTTCAATCAAATTAATGCAGCTTTGTTGAGCATAAAAGACGTCTTTCAAAAACATTTTAAAAAAAAATGCAAATTATTATGAATTATTTTATTTTATTTTATGGCTTCTATGGCCAACAGTCCATTCGTTTTACTATGAAAACCTACTGTAACATTTACAACTTACAACTTTATCCACAAAAAACAGCCATAAATATGTCAACCTTCTGACATATGAATAATGACCACACACATTTCCACGTCTAATCGGGTTTCAGGTAGTTTGGGCTGTAAGAACTTTCTCAAATCTCACCCTGGAGGGCCAATGCCATTTAGATTTTATCTACAACCTACATCAAACATACCTGAGCGAGCTCATCTAGGTCTTCAGGATCCATAGAAAATCACAGGTTAGTGAATTTGATAAAGGTTTGAGCAGGGCAGTGTCCCTCCAGGACCAGATCTGAGGAATCCTGACTTTGACCCACCTGATAGCGCCGAGTGCAGGGATCGCAGAGGAAACATAAGTGCTGCTGTGAATGACCTCCGGTACAGGATCGGTGGAGGTCTCAGCATCCGGTCTCACAGAATCCAGACCAGAACTGAATCCAGCTGACGATTCCTCACAGAGCATGACTGCTGCGCATGAGGCCCTTCATACCTAAACAACAGCAAACTAAGAGACACAAAGACATGAAGGACATGTGATGAAGAGACACTGACAGAACAGGGGCCTGTATCATGATGATGGATGAGTTACAGGATTACATACGAGTTGACCAAAACCAAACCACTCCAGTTCTGCTTTATTGGTGATGATACTGGACGTCAATTTTCTTTGTTAACTCATCCTTTGATTCTGATTTATGGCGTGCATGCACATGATTGATTGACATCAGCGGTGAACAGCCAATCACAACACAGAGCCAGTATGATTCGCCTCTCATGAGATTCAAAACTCATTGTGACTACATTGATAATCTAAGAGAATAAAAAAATCCTGCAAAATTTTTCAACTGAAAGTGCGCCGTGTTTTTGTCTCTCAAAAGAAAGAGTCGACTGTGAAGCATTGAAACAAGTTGTTTTTGAAACGAATCCCAAGCTGCTTCATATTGAAGACGACATTAAATATTAAAATATTACCCGTCACTTGTTGGTCTTTTGCGTTGGTCTGAATGAAAATGCAAAATACTCTTTTCCACTAGGTGACAATTTTGAAGCTTTAAAAATAGCGGTTTCCCGTCCAATCACCATAGATTAGCATCATGCTAAAAATGAATTGTTAAGTGAATCGTGCATGTTATAAGACAGTGAAAGTGTTTTTGGCCTTGCATGCATGTCAACCTGTTGTTGGTGACTTCCAAATCCAAAATATAAACCTTTTGATACCTATAATAGAGGCTCTTTAAAATAACTGTTTTCTATTACAATATACATTTAAATACAATTTATTCTGTGAGCTCAAAACAGCATTTACATCTTTATTTCATTACATTAATTTCTCTGAAACAGATTAGAAGTCTTTACTTTTTATGATTAGTGTCATGTTCCCTTGCTGAAAAAAAGTATTAATCAGCTAATAAAGTATTAGAAAAGCTTTTGAACAATATTTACATAAATACATGTACGTTTCCAACTATTTAACCTGTTGCATTTGTATTTAAATGGTGACCATTTACATCAGTGCATAACTGCTAAAGCTGCATGTACATGCATTATGTCATTTACATGTGAAAGCTGTTTTTAGCAGAGGTACTTATTACAGTTGGGACAAATCTACTCCATACTGTTGCTTTATGAAAGGATTTAACAGATACACTCTATTATAAAGTACAGACAACATCATACACTTGTTGAAACTAAACTGTGTGCGTGCAAAACGTTATTTGAAGAGTGTGTAATATGCCACAAGCTAGTTTACTTCCAAATGTTGTTTCTAAACTGACATCTAGCCTCTCTGAAATTCTTATTGGTCAGCAGATGCTTCAACAGAGCAACAGTTAAAAGTTTTGGTTGCACAATGGAGCATCCCTTTTGCAAACCGTTGCATTTCTCCTAAACATCCTTGATGCAATAGATTCACAATGTTCCCTGAAGCAACAACTACTCCAGGCATACAACATTTTAACAAGTACTAAAACAACTGCAAAATTACCATTCTATCACTTAGCAGTTTTAAATCAACAGTATAGATTTTAGAAAGAGTTAGGAACTTACCATCAGACAGACCATGTTCTGCATCCAAACTCTCTACAACCCGTGCTCTGAAGGCTTAAAGACTCGTAGGCTTTCTCTCTCTCCCTCCGGTCAGATTAGCATTGAGCCCAAGGTCGTTGGTGAGAATAGCTGAGGATTAGCCTGAAGGCAAGGAAAGCACTGGCAGAGCCGACAAAGGGAAATCCCTCTCACATCGCCAATGGTTACACTCCGGGCACCTCCTCATTCAAACTTCCTTAATCCAGTTAGTCGTCAGTGGCTTTTTATTTTCATGACATTATGCTAAGTGAACAGTGTCTGAGCTTTGACTGTAAACTGCTGCATACACAACAGATGCTGAAAGTGTTGGATGTGTTTAAACCTCATGGGCCAGGACTAATTTTAGCCTTGATCTCCTGCTAAATACCTCATCATCTTGTTCGCAGACTGTCGTCTAAAACGGTGCAACTATAATTCACTCTAATGCACGGCAGCATTTAAGTCGCAGGTGATTTTTCCTAAAGTATTTTTGTGTTGTTAATAATTTAGAGCTGAAATGGTCTGGTGGAGCATCAGTATGAGTATCTTCATTGCGCTGGGACTTATTTTACTCTTAAGTAGGCACAATAGGGTTACGTTTTATAGATGCATATTATCCGAACTTTTATTCCATGCAAGATATAATCTTATCTGTTTTGCCGTAATTAAACTAATGAGTGTTGCCAGTGGCATGTTCTACTATTTGAGCTACAAGAACATTGTTAAAATGGCATGAGGCCAAAAAAAGTAAATGTGCAGATCATTTATAATAGGCCTAGGGTAAGGACAAATGCAACTTTTTTAAATTACTTAAAGGTTATGAATAAATAATATTTTAAAATAATAAGTAATTTTGCAACTTTGTCATTATTTTGTCACAATATTAAATATCTTTAGACACATTATTTTTATTGACAAAGCTGTCAAGAGGATTTTTCAAATCCAGTTTATTTAAAAATCAAAATTTAGGTAATATCGGAGTAACCATTTCACCATTAAAAATGTATTATAAGTAATTAGTTAATGATGAAATGTTCATCTACAAAACATTCACAAATGATTAATAAGTGATTATTATGTTTAGTTAATTAA